>JAKRSK010007105.1:120000-332500 GCA_029891615.1 Natrix natrix natrix
GGTAGATAGATAGATAGATAGATGATAGATAGATAGATAGATAGATGATAGAATGCATGGATGGACAAATGGACAGAGACAGATGGATAGATGATAGATAGTGTGAATGGATTGATAAATAGACAGACAAAGAGTGGAGTAGGTAAACATAGGTAAACATGTAGGCCAGTCAATAGATGAGGTAGAGAGATGAGATAGCTAACTAGATAGACAGATAAAAAAAGATAGTTAGATGGGTGGGTGGATAGGTAGGTAGACAGAGCCACATATAGCTACCATATACAGAATCCAGACCCTGGAGAGAAATCATCTTCTTTCTCCAATCCTGGTTGTGTCCCTTTAAACAGATGTTGCCCAAAATCAGCAGCTGCATTTGCTTAAGAAGCTAAAACCTCTTTTGGTTTTAATCTGGCTTCACTTATTTTGTTTTAAACGTTCCAGGCATTGCAAGACCCCCCAATTCAATGGGTTCCTCTCTGCCCTGCAGGGTGAGACCCTTCTCACCTGGAGTCACTCAGGAGCCGGGCTCCAAAAGCTGCCTCTGAATCGCCCTGGGCATTTTTCCTGGTCTTTCCATGGCTTTTGAGATCTCCTCTTCCCCAGGGAGCCACCTCTGGCTGAACCTGCCCTCCCTCCCCTACCTTACATGCTGCTCACCTGTGTTGGGGGGCCACCCAAGTCCTCAGTGCCTCATCGGTGGCGGAGGGGGGGAGTCCGGGATGTGTCCTTGGCACCTGTTCAGCAGGCAGCTGGCAACCCTGGCTAGCGATCCTCAACACTAGGCAGCGTAGAAATTCAGGACGTCTTCCTTCTCCAGGTAAGCCAGGTGAGGAGACCAGAGGGCTGGACCAGTCCTCTGCAGGACAGTAAGTGGGCAACCGTCCATCGGCTGCGAGAATCGCTGGCCGGAACCCAACGGTGGGAGGCAGGATGGCAAAGCCACCGAGGACGGAGTCTGAGTCACCATCAGAAAGCAGCCAGTGAGTGTCATTTTTCCCTGCCTGTTTGCCGCGCTTCGGTGGGGAGCCATCTCCCCTCCCACCCCCCCTGCCTGAGTCATGGCGCCAGGCTCCCCACCTCTGCCAGGCGCCAAGGCAGAAGCCTCCTCCTTCTCCTGGGGATGTGTGGCTCCTGTACGGTTAGTGGCTTGCCTTCTGGGCACCCTATGGTTCCATTTTGGGACTGGTCTAGTGCTCAAAAGCTTCTCCCCATAAGCTTTGTCTCCCCATAAGCTGCCTGCACATGGATGACAGCCTCTTCCTCTCGCTTTGGAGAGAGGCAGCAGCCTCTTGTAGTAACGCATGCCTCTTCCTTTACACGGGGCTTCTTATGCAGAGTGGAGGTTCCCTCTCGTTGACGTAACTTTTTCTGTTTTAATGCTCGGATTGCTTAGTAGAGGCTTGCTTCGTTTCAATTCTTCATTTCTCTGTCGCCCGCTGTTTCGGTGATCAACTCAAAGAGGTGAACATATGCACAACGCATCTTCCTCTTTTCCTCACGACAGCAACCCTGTGAGGTGGGAGAGCTGAGAGAGAAGGAGTGGCTCAAAGTTATTCAGCCAGCCTTCATGTCTAAGGAGGGACTTGAACTCACGGTCTCCTGGTGATTGAGCCAAAGTCACCCAAGCAGCTTTCCTGTCAAATAGGCAAGACTAGAACTTACCGTCTCCTAGTGATTGGCCTTGTCACCCAGTTTTCTTTTATGTCTAAGGTGGAACTAGAACTCACCATCTCCCAGTGTTTGGCCTAGTCACCCAACACAACACAATACAATACAATAGCAGAGTTGGAAGGGACCTTGGAGGTCTTCTAGTCCAACCCCCTGCCTAGGCAGGAAACCCTATATCGTTTCAGACAAATGGCTATCCAACATCTTCTTAAAGACTTCCAGTGTTGGGACATTCACAACTTCTGGAGGCAACTTCTGTTCCACTGATTAATTGTTCTGACTGTCAGGAAATTTCTCCTCAGTTCTAAGTTGCTTCTCTCCTTGATTAGTTTCCACCCATTGCTTCTTGTTCTACACTCAGGTGCCTTGGAGAATAGTTTGACTCCCTCTTCTTTGGGGCAACCCCTGAGGTATTGGAAGGCTGCTATCATGTCTCCCCTAGTCCTACTTTCTCTTAAGCTAGACATACCCAGTTCCTGCAACAGTTCTTCATATGTTTTAGTCTCCAGTCCCCTAATCATCTTTGTTGCTCTTCTCTGCACTCTTTCTAGAGTCTCCACATCTTTTTTACATCGTGGTGACCAAAACTGAATGCACGATTCCAAGTGTGGCCTTCCCAAGGCCTTATAAAGTGGTATTAACCCTTCACGTGATCTTGATTTACTCACTCCAACCCCTTGCCCTGGGAGGGAGCTTAAGTATCCTGGATAGATGGCTGTCCATTATTTGCACACACCTGAATGGACAACCTGTCTTGACAAGTATTAACCCTTCACCTGATCTTGATTCTATCCCTCTAGCACAGGGGTGTCCAAACTTGGGAACTTTAAGACTTGTGGACTTCAACTCCCAGAATTCCCCGGGAGTTGAAGTCCACAAGTCTTAAAGTTCCCAAGTTTGGACACCCCTGCTCTAGCAAGTCAGCTTTTTCTCTGTATGAGCCTGGCTCTCTTATAGTCTATTTGTGAGGGCCCCTCCCCTCCAGCCGAGTGGGACGTTTAGGTACAAACCCTTTCCTCCCCCCCCCTTCCAGTGCATATGTTAGTCAAGAAGGTGGGGCTTAAGATGACTCCGCCCCTTTTAAAAAAGATTGGATAATTAAAAGAGGGGGCAAGTTGTTCCACCGATTAATTGTTCTAACTTTCAGGAAATTTCTCCTTAGTTCTAGGTTGCTTCTCTCCTTGATTAGTTTCCATCCGTTGCTTCTTGTCCTGCCTTCAGGGGCTTTGGAGAATAGCTTGACCCCCTCCTCTCTGTGGTAGCCCCTCAAATATTGGAACAGTGCTATAAAGTCACCCCTGGTCCTTCTCTTCATTAGATTAGGTAAAGGTTCCCTTCGCACATATGCACTAGTCGTTCCCAACTCTAGGGGGCGGTGCTCATCTCAGTTTCAAGGCTGAAGAGCCAGTGCTGTCCGAAGACGTCTCCGTGGTCATGTGGCCAGCATGACTCAATGCCAAAGGCGCACGGGACGCTGTTCCCTTCCCACCAAAGGTGGTTCCTATTTTTCTACTTGCATTTTTTACGTGCTTTCGAACTGCTAGGTTGGCAGAAGCTGGGACAAGTCACGGGAGCTCACTCCGTTACTCGGTGCTAGGGATTCAAACCACCAAACAGCTGACCTTTCTGATCGACAAGTTGAGCATCTTAGCCACTGAGCCACCGCGTCCCCTCATTAGATTAGACCTCCCTAATTCCTGCAACCGTTGAAGGTATATTTTCTACCTTCAGCTCCCTAATCATCTTTGTGGCTCTTCTCTGCTCTCTGCACTCTTTCTAAAATCTCCACCTCTTCTTTTATATCATGGAGACGACAACTGGATGCAATATTCCAATTATGGCCTCACCAGGGCATTGTAAACCGGCATTAACCCTTCACGTGACTTTGATTCTATCCCTCTTATCTCCACAGCCTAGAACTGTGTTGGCTTTTTTGGCTACTGCCGCACACGGCTGGCTCATATTTAAGGGATCGTCCACTTGGAGTTCAAAATCCCTCTCACAGTTACTCCTGTTGTGCCTGTTCTATACCTGTGTGCATTTTTTTTCCCTGCCTCAGCATAAAATGAGCTGCATCTTCTTGGATAGAAGCCAATGCTCACGTCTGTCAAAGTCCTTCTTAACCTTTTAAAGGGTGGGCAATTTCCCCCCCAGCGTGGTGTCCCCTGCAAATCTGATAAATTCTCCTTCTATTCCTTTGGGTAGCTCAGGGGTGTCTCCTCCGCCGGCCAACTGGGTGGGTGGGTGGGGCTAGGGGGTCAAGATGGGACAGATGCCACCTGCATCACTCTGCCTGCCAGAACGAGGCACGGCAGTGACGTGGGGTGAGGTTTATGGCTGGTGAGGCACCGACCCAGTGGTGGGTTTCAAATTTTTTTTAGACTCGTGGACTTCAACTCCCAGAATTCCACAGCCAGGCATGCTCAGTTCCGATTTAAAGCGATAGCATTTGTTTTTCTCCTTTGCGAAAGAAGATTCCTTCTTTCTTTTTCTTTTTCTTCTCCCTTCCCCTCCTTCCTCCCTCTCTCCCTCCCTCCCCCCTCTCTCAAACACACACACACACACACACACACACACACACACATGTTGGATTGGACTACACACACTTTCCCCCAGCCCTGGAAGGATCCAGCCCAGCTTCACTGATTACAGGTTTGAAAAGACAACGTGGCTCTGCCTGCAATCAAATTACACTTTGAAGTTTGAATTCCTCCCCCTCCCTCCAACCCACACCAGTGGTGGGTTCCTGCCGGATCGCACCGGATTGCGCGCTCCCTTTCGGCGCTAAACCCGGAAGTATGGTCTTGCCCCGCCCCTGGCGATGCGACGACGCTTGCCTGCGCTCTACCAGCTCGGCTGGGAACGGAGACGTTTCCTCAGCGGAGCGGAGCGCCTGAAAGGGACGCAGGCTCAGCCTGCCAGGCTGCCACCACTCCACTGAAGACATTGCTGAGCAGAGAAATGTCTCCGTTCCCAGCCGAGCTGGTGGAGCGCAGGCAAGCGTCGTCGCGTCGCCAGGGGCGGGGCAAGACCGTACTTCCGGGTTTAGCGCCGAAAGGGAGCGCGCGATCCGGTGCGATCCGGCAGGAACCCACCACTGACCCACACGTACCTTTTCCAGCTGTTTCAGAGAGGATGTCAACTCTGCTCTTGCCTCTGATCCTCTGAAGAAGCTCTGGAGAGCCCTCTACTATGAGGCAGGAGAACTGCGTGCCTCACCTATGTCAGGAATTTTTAGGCTTTTAACCCTTGCTTAACTCTGCTCGAGTGATCATAAAACCCCTAAAGTCAGACTAGAGGAGGCGTGCAGTTCTCCTGCCTCATAGTAGAGGGCGCTTTTTTAGAGGCTTTTTTAAACAGTTAAGCAGAGTCATCCACGGTGAGGCAGCAACTAGCTCAGCCTGACTTCAGCTCTCTCCCTTTTCCTTTTACATTTGTTTTTCTTTTCATGATGACGGTGCCTCCCCTGTGACTCCCCTGACTGTACGTCACTGAGGCACGGGGGGAGGGGGGGACATGCCCCCACCCCCGAGCACCACATTTTCAGCTGGACGGCCTCCCCTGCAGCCCTTTGCTTGTCAAAACGGGGGTGTGGGGCTGCATGTGGCCCTGTTGTGGCTGCAGGAGGCCATCCAGGCCGATAATGCACTGCACCCCCATGGGCTCACCCCCCATGCCCCATTTTGCCTGCCAGACGCACCACAAGTCAGTCTTTAGCTATTTCCAGGCCGGCCCCATGGGGCAGATTTAAGCACCCCACGGGCCAGGTCTGTGACACCCCCCGGTTTAGATCATTTAGGAAGATGGCGAAGAGCACGGCCCCCAATTTTAATTCTCAAAGTTGCCAAGAATGAAGAAACACTGGTTTAAACATAAGCAGTTGCTTCAGCATCCTTGCTCACGGGAAAGGTGGCTTCCTCTGGTCCTGAATGTGGTGTAAACACAACCATTCTTAACCTGGGTTTAGGGTGAAGCACTGGGTGGGCACCGGCCTGCAGAACTAAGCATGATTTCTTAAAGGATAAAGAGGAATCGCTGTACTTCAAGACACGGGGAAGATTTTACGAATGGTTAGAGAAAGACATAGAGAAAAGAAAGTAAGGGGAACCCAGACGATACGCCATTGGGTAGAAAAGCGGGGGGAAGAGGGGAAAATAGGGAAGAAAATGATAATATATAAATATATATTCAAAAGTAAGATACAAAGGGGGGGAAACCATAATCAGGATAGATTTGGGGAAGGAAAGGGAACAAGAAGTGGTATTCAATTATTTTTGGGTCTGCGGAGATTCCACCCCAAGAAAATAAAAATTAAGAGCTGGAAGAGACACCTACAACCATAGAAAAAGAAAGGAGGAGAGGAGAGGAAGAGGAGGGAAGGAAGATAGAGATGAGGAGAGGAAGATGGAAGGGAGAAGGAGAGAAGGAGAAAGGGCAGGAAGAGGAAGAGAGGAGTAGGGGAGAGGAAAGGGAAGATGGAAGGGAGAAGGAGAGAGGGCAGGAAGGGGAAGAGGAAGGGGAGAGGCAAAGGAAGAAGTAAGGGAAAAGAGAGAGAGAGGGAGGGAGGGAGAAAAGAGAGGGAAAAGAAGGTGGTGTCAAAACAGGCAAAGAATGGTAAACAAAGAAACCCAAAGGATATATATAACCCTGTGTAAATGGAACGACAAATTTACAAGAATGATAAATGTAAAAAAGAATAATAACTATATGAATGTATACCTATAATTGTATATAGAGAACAGAAAAAAAAATTTCAGTGGGAAAAAAAAACTGGGTATGATTTCTCTCTCATTTTCAGGTGACCCCGAAGTTGTGGATGCTCCAATATTTTTGAAGAAGAGTCTGCGATGGGTCATTTTGGCTGTAGGGTTTTCTGCTTCAGCAGGGGGTTGAGCTAGAGGACCTTTGAGGTCCCCTCCGACTCTGTTATGCTGGGAAAATGCTGGGATTTGACATTGGCAACCCACACTCACCGAGTTGAGAAACCATCTGGAGAAAATCCAGAGAGAGAGAGAGAGAGAGAGAGAAGTATCGGGCATCGTGGCAAATTCTCTGACTGGCTACGAACTGACCGGTGCCTGATTTGAGTGATCCAGCAGGGTCAGCCAATCCAGACAGCCAGGTTGGAGACCCCTGCTTGGTTGCTAGGAGAGGAAGGGCACTGAGGTGGGGAGGGGATGCACTGTTGCTGGGAGGCGTATCCCGCTGGGTGGGAGTGGAGGAGGGGGGAGGGCAAGGAAGACCCTGGCTCCCGGTTGCCGGGATGCTGCTGTTGTCGGGAGAAAGGGAAGGCGGGGCTTGTTGCTATGGAGTTTTGAGGTGACCGTTCTAGCAACCGGGGATGGTCCTTTGATCACTGCATGGTACCCTTGCCAATTTTTTTCAGGACTGCTTCTCACCTCGACAACTTGAAGATGGGTGGACTTCAACTCCCAGAATTCCCCAGCCAGCTTTGCTGGCTGGGGAATTCTGGGAGTTGAAGTCCACCCATCTTCAAGTTGTCCAGCCTGAGAAATGCTACTCTGCAAGCTTGTGATTGGTCCAGGGTTCATCACCAAGCAACCATCGCCATGGGATTTCCAGGCACAGTTTCCATGGCAACGGACCAGTCATCTTCTGAATGCTGGATTCTGAACTTCCCTTCACCAGGCAGGATGAAAATGGGTGAGGGGATGGGGGGGGGCACTATGGGGAGATATCCATAAAAGGGGGAAATCTTTTAATTCCACCCCATCGGAAGGCCCTGCAGACCTTGGGAAACACCTGCCAGCGTCAACAGTCCGATCTCTGGAGTGTTTAATGCATTCTGGGATTAAAACCGAGATTGAAAGAGGAAGATTGGGGGAAGGAGAAGGTGGGAGTGTATAAAGTGTGGGAGGGGGGGCATGGGAAGAAGGTCATTGGGGCTTAGAGAGGAGCAAAGAGATTGAAAAAGATCGATTGCACTAGATCTTCAGTGGTAACCTGGATGGTAGGTGGTGGGATTGGTCCCTTGGGGTGACTGTTTGTCTGAGAAAAGGGAATTTTAAGGTCCTCAAGACCAGAAGTGAGAAGAACTGCAATCAATCCAGATGCATGGTTCATTTTCCAGATGGGTTTTGCACAAGGACATAAAGCAGTGTTTCTCAACCTTGACCACTGGAAGATTAGTGGACTTCAACTCCCAGAATTTCCCAGCTAGCATGCTTTAAGAATGGGGGACTTCAACTCCCAGAATTCCTCAACCAGCATGCTTTAAGGACGGGGGGGGGGGGACTTCAATTCCCAGAATTCCTCAACCAGCATGCTTTAAGGATGGGGGGACTTCAATTCCCAGAATTCCTCAACTGGCATGCTCTAAGGACGGGGGGGGACTTCAATTCCCAGAATTCCTCAACCAGCATGCTTTAAGGATGGGGGACTTCAACTCCCAGAATTCCTCAACTGGCATGCTTTAACGATGGGGGACTTCAACTCCCAGAATTCCTCAGCCAGCATGCTTTAAGGACGGGGGACTTCAACTCCCAGAATTCCTCAGCCAGCATGCTTTAAGGAGAGTGGACTTCAATTCCCAGAATTCTCCAGTATGCATGCTTTAATGATGGGGGGGGACTTCAACTCCTAGAATTCCTCAGCCAGCATGCTTTAAGGAGAGTGGACTTCAGTACCCAGAATTTCAATGCTGGTTGGGGAATTCTGGGAGTTGAAGTCCACCCACATTCAAATGGCCAAGGTTAAGAAACACCGCCACAAATTTACCAACTAGGTTACCTGGTATATTCACACATCTAGTCCCCCTCTTAGGCAAGGAAGCTGACTGGGTGACTTTGGGCTAATCACCAGGAGTTCATGAGTTCTAGTCCTTCCTTAGACATGAAAGCTGGCTGCGTGACTTTGGCCCCGCCCTCTCTCTCATCCCGGCCCACCTCACAGGGTCATTGTTGTGGGGAAAACAGGAGGAGGAAGGGCTATTAGGTATGTTCACTGCCTTGATTTATTTATTTAAAAAAATAAAAATAAAGGCAGGGTTTAAAAAAATATATCTGAAATTATACAAATCATGGCCGGATGCTCCGTTCTCCCCAAATTCCCCTGCCTGCTCCCCTGTTGAGGCCACCTGAGCTCTGTTGCTGGCATTCCATTGGGCGATACCTGGGCCCTGTTGCCTAGGAGACAGCCTCCTGTCAGGGATGCTGATGACGTCACTGGGATGCTGCTAGCTCAGGCATTTTCGAAGATGCTTTCAGAAGCAGAGGGGGCTGAAACAGGCTGGCTGGGGGATATTCCCCCCCTCCCCATCCTTTTAAGGATTTTGGTAGCAAATGAAAAACAACCCCGTCAGTTCGGCATGATGGATCTTTCGTTTTAATTCGTTATGTGCATCTCTTTTGCTCGGATCTCTATTGATCTCTGAGCAGCCAGATCTCATCAAGGCAGACATCCTGCGTTTCTAACTATAGCTTTAAGCACTTTAGACCTAAAAATAGTTGGATTTGATCCGTTGAAAGAAGTGTCAGGAATCCATAACAGGGTTCCTTAGAAACCGCTTCCTTCCTTAAGTATCCTTTGTTTTTATTTTTCCTCCGTTCGATTTATTATTTGATAGAAACCGCCTCTGTTGATCCTATTGCATCTCCATGCATGGGAAGCAGCCAGTTTTAATTCCTGAAAAGAGATGCCGTTCTAAAAATACAGTTAAAATAGACAACCGGAAAGAGGAGGAGACTAGGGGAGACGTGGTAGCAGTCTTCCAATATTTGAGGGGCGGCCCCAAAGAAGAGGGAGTCAAGCTATTCTCCAAAGCACCAGAAGGCAGGACAAGAAGCAATGGGTGGAAACTAATCAAGGAGAGAAGCAACCTGGAATTAAGAAGAAACCTCCTGATAGTGAAGACAATTAACCAGTGGAACAGCTTGCCACCAGAGGTTGTGAATGCTCCAACACTGGGGATTGGACAACACCTGTCTGGAAATGCTATAGGATCTCCTACTTGAGTAGTTGGAAGGGACCTTGTAGGCCATCTAGTCCAACCTCACCAACAGGGCTGGGCTAGAAGACCTCCAGGATCCCTTCCAACTCTGTGAGAAAAAGGTGTGGACAAACCCCAGGATGCAGAAAATAAAAAAAAACAATCTCTTTGTCTGTTCTCTCCCTCTGTGTAGGGAGAATGTTTTTGTGTTTTCCTTTTATTATCTTCAATAATTTTTGTTTATGCCTAAGGAAATTGATCAGCTACAGACAACGTGGCCTTCTCTCTGGAGCATCTTCAGACAGGAATTATAAGACGTCTGTCCTCTGGGACTATTCCTGATTATGTTCCCTATTTTCCATCCTGGTTATCTGTGGTCCATTTCTGTTTCCATTCTCAGTCTCGGGTAAGCTGGTTTCTAACAACCTGGCCTACCATGCAGGATCTTCGTGTGCCACTCTGCTGCTTTTGAGGATAAGGCTCAATGCAGACCGGAGCGCTTAATCTAAACTGGAATCTTTCCTTCTGTATCATTGCATGCTATTGAACAAAGATGAAGTCAGATGGCAGAGTTTGGGAGTGAAATTAGTGCTGGAGCATTAAAG
Organism: Natrix natrix natrix; assembly: GCA_029891615.1. Taxonomy (NCBI): domain Eukaryota; kingdom Metazoa; phylum Chordata; class Lepidosauria; order Squamata; family Natricidae; genus Natrix; species Natrix natrix. Next base: position 130,222 of record JAKRSK010007105.1, read on the forward strand.
ATAAGACTCCCAAAAGCAAGTGAATATGAAAAAACAAAACCCAATATATTTTATTGCAAGGCAAGCCTGTAGGTGTTGTGTTAAATGGGAATGCAAACCCGGGAACTTGGTTATTTATGCCCCTTTTAATTCTTCCGCTGGGTAAACATCAGCAAGTTGCCTGGGGAATTCTGGGAGTTGAAGTCCATCCATCTTAAAGGTCTGGTCTAGCTTGCTCTCAACTCCTTTAAAGAAACAGGAGCCAGGAAAAAAACCTTTCTGGTCATCAGGCCTTAGGAGACACTGCTGAGGTAGGATTTGTTCTGAGATTCTGCTGGGATGAAGCACCATCATTAGCAAGGAGAAGGTGGAAGCAGCTTGATCCGTCAAGCGTTCTCACCAGAAGTCAAAAAAGTCAAGTTGGTGGCCACAGCCGCTTATATTTTACACTCACTTATGAACGTGCTTTTGGTAGCAAATTATAGGCAAGAATGGGACAGGGGACACTCACAGCAGAAGACAACTGAAGAATGAGCCAAGATAGGGTTTCTCTATCTCAGCAATTTTAAGATGGGTGGACTTCAACTCCCAGAATTCCCCAGCAAGCGTGTTTTAGGATCGGTGGACTTCAACTCCCAGAATTCCCCAGCAAGCGTGTTTTAGGATCGGTGGACTTCAACTCCCAGAATTCCCCATCAAGCGTGTTTTAGGATTGGTGGACTTCAACTCCCAGAATTCCCCAGCAAGCGTGTTTTAGGATCGGTGGACTTCAACTCCCAGAATTCCCCAGCCAGTATCCTTTATGATGGGTGGACTTCAACTCCCAGAATTCCCCAGCAAGCGTGTTTTAGGATCGGTGGACTTCAACTCCCAGAATTCCCCAGCCAGTATCCTTTATGATGGGTGAACTTCAACTCCCAGAATTCCCCAGCCAGTATCCTTTATGATGGGTGGACTTCAACTCCCAGAATTCCCCATCAAGCGTGTTTTAGGATTGGTGGACTTCAACTCCCAGAATTCCCCAGCCAGTATCCTTTATGATGGGTGGACTTCAACTCCCAGAATTCCCCAGCCAGTATCCTTTATGATGGGTGGACTTCAATTCCCAGAATTCCTCAGCCAGCATGCTTTAAGATGGATGGATTCCCAGAATTCACCAGCCACCTCCGTGAAACCACAAATCAGAGACAAGACTCGACATTCCAGACCAAGAACACATTTTATTCCAGGGTTACAACCACCATTTCCCGAGCCAGTCACAGAACCGCAGGATGGATCGAGTGCCGTTAACTTTCCTTTTTTTTTTCTTAAATCCTCTACAATCCTATGTTTTTTTTTTCTTTCAAAGACCACTGTCACGACTAACACAACATTTACCAATAAGGAAACCCAGAAAGGGATTGTTATCATCGTTTTGATTCACTCGGATTACGCTCTTGGCACCTTGTGGGTCTATCGGTCGCGCACTGAAGAAGCGGGCGGGGTGGGGGGACCTCCGCAGACCCCGTCCCCGTGCTGGACAATCTGTGGATTTGGTACCTGAGAGCATTGTTTCCCCTCCCCCTATTATTACCGATAGTCCTCGACTTACGACCACAACGGAGCCCAGAATTCTGCTTGTGAAGTGAGGCATTTCTTAATTTTACAAACCATTCTTGCACATGGTCCCTAAGCGAATCACTGCAGTGGTTTAAGTTAGTAAGCCAGTTGTTAAGTGAATCAGGCTCCCCCCGTGGACTTTGCTTGTCAGAAGGTCGCAAAAGGGGATCACGTGACCCCAGGACACTGCAACCGTCCTAAATACGAGTCGGTTGCCAAGGGTCCGAATTTCGATCTGCAAAAGGCTGCAAAGGTCGTACGTATGAAAAACGGTGATAAGTCACATTTTTCAGGGACATTGTAACTTTGAACGGTCAGTGAATGAATTGTTGTAAGTCGAGAGTTTACCGATAGTCCTCAACATACGACCAGAGTTGGGATCTGAATTTTGCTCGTTAAGCCATTGCAGTCATAACTCAAATCGTCATGCAACTGGACCTGATTTTAACAACTCTTTCTACTGCGGTCGCAAAGTGAATCACCATGGTCATTAATTGAATCATGTGGTCATTAAGCAAAGCAGGCTTCCCCAATGGACCTTTTTTTTGGGTTGAAAAATCACAAATGGCATTTACCGAGTGCCGCAAATGTCTGTAAATGCGACGGTCATAAATGAGAGTCCAGTATGTTAAACACATTTTCCAAAGGTATCGTAACTTGGAATTGTCGTTAAGTGAACAGTCGTAAGTCGAGGACTACCCGTGTTACATTTTTTTTCCTTCATCGCATTGCACACCCACCCCGTTGCGCACCTCCAGGAGCAAGTCACGGGTGCGAAGGATGTAGGAGTGGGTACAGGTAGTCCTCAAGTTACGACCACAAGCGAGCCCAAAATTTCTGCTGCTAAGTGAAACATTTAAGGGAGTTTGCCCCATTTTATGACCTTCCTTGCCACCATCGTTAAGTGAATCATTGCATTTGTTAAGTGAGCCACCCGGTTGTTAAGCAAATCTGGACTTTGCCGGTCAGAAGGGCACAAAAGGGCGACCATCATAAATACGAACCAGTTGCTAATCCTTCAGATTTTGATCGCGTGACCACGGGGACGCTGCAATGGTCATTAAGTGTAAAAAACGGCCCAGGGTCGCTCTTTCCAGCGCCCTTGTAACGTCGGTCGCTAAGTGAACCGTTGTAAGTCGAGGACTACCTGTATGGATAGCCGAAGGCAGCCCAGGGAGGCCCCAAAACACTCTAAAGCACTAATACCGCACACATTTTCCCTCCATGTAAATCCACCACAGATTTATTTCCTTATTCTTATTATTCCTATTTTTCTCCCCTTAACTCAGACAAAGCCCACCTACCCACCCACACCCGCCCTGTGCCCCCACCCCCCACCCCTCCACAAACCCCCCACCCCAAAATTGACTGCAACGAGGAAGCGTCGGCGAAGTTTGTGCTTCGAAGACAGAAGGAAGGAAACGTGGCGGCGATCACCCCCTTCCCGTGGGGTTGTGATCGGGTGGAACCGGGTGGAGGAAGATCCCTCCTGCCCCGGTCCTGAGTCCTGAGGAAGATTTCTTTAATTTTATTTTTTTTTGCCTGATCGTTCGTAAAATTCAGAATAGCACTTGAGGCTTGAACGGGTCCCCAGCGGTGTGGGGAGAGCGATGGCCCCATCGGGCAAGGCGAGATACGTCCCCGAACGGGGGACTCGGCAGGAAACACAAAACATGGAAAAAGGGCACCCCAACGGGTCTGGAGTGGGTGGGTGGTGGGTGGGTTGGAGCGGGCATGGTTCGGGGTGTGCTTGGCACCTCGCTTGGCATCCGTGCTTTTTTAGTTTTCTCCCAGGGGTACCTAAAATTTGGACTTGGGTACAACGGCCTGCGCTTGGATGGATGGCATTGGAGCTTCTCCCAAGGGTAACTGAAATTTGACTTGGGTTTGAAACAATACAATACAATACAATAGTAGAGTTGGAAGGGACCTTGGAGGTCTTCTAGTCCAACCCCCTGCCTAGGCAGGAAACCCTATACCGTTCCAGACAAATGGCTATCCAACAACTTCTTAAAGACTTCCAGTGTTGGGGCATTCACAACTTCTGGAGGCAACTTCTGTTCCACTGATTAATTGTTCTCACTGTCAGGAAGTTTCTCCTCAAAGATTCTCCCAAGGGTACCTAAAATTTAACTTGGGTTCAACGGCCTGACCGTGGGAGATATATTTATGGAGATTCTCGGTCATCCATGGTTGTCCCAAAGGTGCTTTTTCAAGCGGCCACTGGACTTTGTTTTTTTCTTTTAAGATATTTCTCTTCTCAGCTTCTTCAGCTCCGACTGGATGGTGGAGAATTTATAAATCCTTCCATTCCCCACCATCCAGTCAGAGCGGAAGAAGCTTCCTAGATGAGAAGCAAAACGTCTTCAAACAAAAAAAAAAACGAAGAAACTCCAGTTGCCTCTTGGGAGGGGGAAAAAAAGCACATTTGGCTTGTAGAGCATGTGCAGAGGGAACGGGGATTTTGGAAAGGACCCCAAGGTAGACAGGGCGTTTCCCCCCGCTCCCCGGGAGCAGTTCCCATCATCCACTCCTTGGGTGCCTGCACTTAAGGGAAAGGGAGGGCATCAAGAAGATGATAACAGGGGGCGTGGCCAGGCGCAGGGGATTCTGTAATGTAGCGTTTCCCAACCCCGGGCACTTTAAGAGGGTTGGACTTCAACTCCCAGGATTCCCCAGCCAGCTGGCTGGGGAAACCTGGGAGTTGAAGTCCAACCCTCTTAAAGTGACCCCAGCCTGATTTCTGGATTTCACTGCAACCACCTGAGCATGTCCAGGTGTGGCATGTGGTCACTGAGTGTGACATTGAGCTGACGTGTGGGTGGGGGGGAACACCCATCTAATAAATAAATACAATAATTGCCTTTGTTTTTAAAGCAGGAATGACAGAGCAGGGTAACAGATAATCCTCGGCTTATGACGAACAATAGACACCCCCCCCCATATTTCTGCTGCTAAGCGAGGCAGTTCAGTGAGTTTTGCCCCATTTTATGACCTTTCTTGCCATGGTTGTTAAGTGAACCACTGCAGTTTGTTAAGTGAATCTGGCTTCCCCGTTGAAATTTGCTTCTCGGAAGGTCGTAAAAGGGGGGGGGGATCACATGACCCTGCGACCCCCCCAGTACAAACCAGTTGCCAAATGTCTGGATGTTGATCATGTGACCGTGGGGTCCTGAAACGGTCGTAAGTGAGAAACGGCCGTCACTTTTTTTCAGCACTGTTGTAACTTCGAATGGCCATGAAACATACTGTTGTAAGTCGAGGACTAGCTATAATGCTTCGTGCCACAGGCCCCTCCAGCTGCTGGAGAAGACAACTCCCAGAATGCCAGCACATCTGGCAGAAGGAATTCTGGGAAATGTAGTTTTCCTTTGACCCTAGGGAAGCCTACTGTAGGATTAAAGAGTCAGACACGAGCCAGGAAAGCTAAACCCTTTGTGGCCCACCTCACAAGGATGTTGTAGACAAAATACTGTTAGAATCATCACAATGGCAATGAAATCGTGACTTTTTATAGAAAGCTGTCGGACCATAGAGAGGGCTGGAAAGCATTATCTAAGTCTAAATGCTATTGCTATAAACAAGCTGTTTACAAGCTAAATTTGCAATTTTCTTCCTACTGGGATGCTTTTCAGAGAAGAACCTCCCTAGCCAAGAACACTCTACCCCCAGGAGCGAACAATTCCAGTAAATTTTAGGCAAATATTACTCATGTAGGTAGCCTGCCTTGGCAGTTTGCGTGATCGCTAAAAATTTGCCAGTATAACATCCCAGATGTTAGGAATTCTTAGATTAAGCTGCTTATCAAGAACGTAGCTAAAAGGGGGAAGGAAAAATAAATAAACAAACAAACCAGCCTCCAGATTAAACTGGCCAGTTTGGGTATTTGTGTTCTATCATTATTTTGCTCTGCACCATTTTCACCTAATCTGCCCAAAGTCATTTAAATCCTACCGCCTAATGGCTTTTGAATATCCTTAAGCCCTTTTCTTTGAAGAGGGAGGCTGCAGAAGTCAGAAGATGGTGAATTCACAAACCAGTTTAGAAAAAGAAAATGATAGAAAGCTTCTTTTATAAACCAGAATATATCTTATGGGACTTTTAAGGTCTGTGGACTTCAACTCCCAGAATTCCCCAGCCAGCGATGCTGGCTGGGGAATTCTGGGAGTTGAAGTCCTTACTACTTCCTGAACTTGGCGAGGTTAAGAAATCTTGATATTTTCCTGAAATTTTAAGCAAAGAACAAAGAAATAATCTTTGCCACATTCCCAAGATCGATTGGGAATGTGGGAAATTGATAAAAGCAATTTAGTTTCTAAGAATCAGGATATATAATTGGCTTAGAATAAACATTATAAGTCTTTGGGAAGGAATTAAAAAAAAGAAGAAATTGGAGCTGGTTTTTTTATCATTATTTCAGCCTGGATTTGTTTTGAGAGGGGGAAACTTCTGACCTGCATGGGAAGCCATAATGGAAGTTGCAAAATACAGGAAGTCCTCGACTTACGACCGCAATTGAGCCCAAAATTTCTGTGGCTAAGCAAGATAGTGGTTAAGTGAATTTTGCCCCGTTTTACGACCATTCTCAACACGGTTGTTAAGCGAATCGGGCTTCCCCGTTGACTTTACTTGTCAGGAGGTCACAAAAGGGGATTGCGTGAACCCCCCCCAGGACACTGCGACCATCATAAATATGAGTCGCTTGACAAGAGTCCAAATTTTAATTTTGATGTTTTCTGGTCCGAGGCAGCCTTCTTCCAGCTGGCCCTCATAAGGGCAACTACAAAGGCCATGCTCCACTGCCACCCAACATATCTCAAGCTATGGAAGACGAAAGAGACGACTTTCAGGGGGAAATGATTAAAATGAGAAATATCAAAAGATTTCTCAAAATATTTCTATCCAAATAATTTCTAGTCCCTGGGAAAAAGCTGGAGCCTCAATGGAAGATTGAGGGGGATCCTGCCCCCCTCATGTGGGGTTCATGGGCCCTATAGGTGCCACATGGGACTTCCAAAAGCCACTGTGGACGAGTTGCTATGGGAAAAACAATGAATGCAAACCAGCCAGTCCTCCTCCCTAATCTCACCTAGGTAGTCCTCAACATACGACCACAATTGGGAGGAAAATTTCCATGGCTCGGTGAGTCAGTTGTTAAAGGGAGCTGTGCCCGATTTTACAACCTTTTCCGCCCCTGTTGTTAAATTGTTCAATCGTTGTGGTTGTTAAGTGAATCATTTGGTCGTTGAGCAAATCCGGCTTCTCCTCCATTGACTTTGCTCTTCGGAAACGGTTGGGAAAGGTCGCAAATGACCCCAGGGATACCAGCCAATTGGCAAGTGTCTGAATTTTGATCACATAACCATGCAGATCTGCAATGGTCATAAGTGCGAGGACTGGTTGCAAGTCACTTTTTTTCAGTGTCGTCGTAATATCGCTGACCGAAGGGTTGTAAGTCAAGGACTAGCTATATGTACACTAATGCAAGGGAGGGGAAAGCTTCTAAAACCTAGGAATTCCTACCAAATACAGATAGTCCTTGATTTACGACCACAACAGAGCCCAAAATTTCTGTTACTAAGCGAGACAGTTGTTCAGTGATATATATATATTTGCCCCATTTTCCATAACGTTGCTAAACAAGACAGGGAAGTGAGTTTGGCCCAGTTTTACGACCTTTCTGACAAACCGTTGTTAAGTGACTCACGGCAGCTATTAACTTAGTCAGACGGTTGTTAAGGGAGTCCGCTGACTTTGCTTGCCAGAAGGTTGCAAAAGGGGATTGCAGGAGCCCCCTCCAGGATGCTGCAACTGTCATAAATACGAGACAATTGCCAAGCGTCCGAATTTTGACGGTAGGGGATGCTGCAACGGTCGTAAGTGTGTGAAAAATGGTTTCGGTCACTATTTCCAGTGCCGTTGTAACTTTGAATGGTCACTAAATGAACTGTCGTAAACCGAGGACGATCTGTAGCCTGCCTCTTCCTCTCTATGGTCCTCTCCTCTCTATAACATTGCTGGAAACATGGGTGGGCCTGGACGAAATTCCCTGTTTAGTGGCTGCATTTCCCAACCTTTAGCAGCCTAATTTAAATTAAATATAATTTAAAAGGTGGTTTCCACTAAAGGAGCTCTCTCAGGGATTGCTAGAAGCTTCTGGGCCTCAATGAAATGGCAGATATAAAGCCATTTTCCTGACCTGGGTCCTCCACAGGGGCTGAGGACTACAACTCCCAGAATCCCCCAGCTAGCCCTGAGGAATTCTGGGAACCGCAGGCCAAAGAGGGGGCAGATGATTGATGACTGTGGTAAGGCATCTTGGTGGAAGTTAGAATGGCTAAGCCAGAGGTATATTGAAGGTGGTCTCCCACCCTGACCACTTTATGATTTGGGGGACTTCAACTCCCAGAATTCCTCAGCCAGCCAGAGGAATTCTGGGAGTTGAAGTCCCCCCAATCGTAAAGTTGCCACGGTTACAGACCACTGTGTTTTGAAGGATGCTGATGAGCAAAATAATTTCCGGGAAGGAAGGTGAGCATTGGAGTGCCAATGAAGGTCAGATCTTCCCTTGTGCCAACTTGGGGGGGGGGGGTGTTAATCCTGGCACCGCCTCCCAAAACGTGGGAGCGGGGGGACTCGAGGCGGGGGGTGGCCACTCTCAACTCAACCAGCTTCCTTGCCCTGTTCGTTCCATTTGGGCACCCTTGGCCCACAACCGCTAAACTGCTTTTCCCCCCAAAAGTTCTGAACCGCAGAAACTGAAGAACCTCCTCAGATGAGAAGTGAAACCTCTTCAAGAAAAAAAAACATTTTGCTTCTCACCCAGGGAGCTTCTTCGCTTCTGAACCGCAGAAACCGAAGAACTTCCTCAGATGAGAAGCGAAACCCCTTCAAGGAAAAAAAACAACATTTTGCTTCTCACCCAGGGAGCTTCTTCGCTTCTGAACCGCAGAAACCGAGGAAGCTCCTTGGATGAGAAGGGAAACCTCTTCGAGGAAAAAAAAAACAAAGCCCGCTTGCCTTTTGGGTGGGGTGGGGGAAAAAGCACCTTGACCTGGATGGGATGAGAATTTCCACAGACATTTTGCCGGTTAAAGGAACCCGGAGCCCTGGCATGCCCATCTGGTGGGCAGGGTTAAAAAACAAGCCAGCATAGGTCTGGCTTGCATCGGGGTTCGAGGGAATCAGGGCTGCATCCTGGAAGGAGGAAGGGTTGAATTGTAAGGCAATCCTGCAAACATCCAGAGGGAAGCCACAGCCACACAATAGCCTGCCAATGGTCTCCATCTCTTTAGCGTCAGCCGCTTCCTTCCCAGCGGTTCCCGAAGGACATCTGTTCGCCCCAGAATCAGGTCACGGGGTGCCATCTGAAGATGCCCTTCGGGTCCGGTTTTGGAGAAGGAGCAAGCCCTCGCTGCATGCCTGCAGGTGCAAATCCAGGGTGGAACCGGCCCCCTCCCCTCGGCTGGCTTCTACAAAGAAGGATGCTGAATGGAGAGAGGGGAGGGGGCTTCTCCCTCTGCCTGTCTGAGTTGGCTGCTTTCGGCTAGGCTCGGGGGGGGGGGGGGCACCCTCTGCTCCCACAGGTGCCGCTACGGCTTCACTCACTCCCCAGCAGAGCCCTGGCAGGCCTGGCGAGGCACGCCCAAAAAATAGGGGCAACGTGGCTTTTTCACCGAAGCCCCCTTCTTGCTGGGAACAAACCCCAAATCGGACCCCGGGGCCTGGCACCCCCCTGGCAGAATACAGCTGCAAACAGCTGGGAGAAAGTGGGAGGGGGGGAGGAGGGGGCTGCATTGACCTTCAGTGAAAGTCAAAAGACCTCCAAGAAGGATGGAGGTAGCGTTCAGACATTCCCAGGTGGGTTTTCAAAGGGGCATCCCCCCCCTCACCGCCTTTATTTCAGGGACCCAAAGAAGACCCCCTTTTGCAGCAGGAGCCTGGGAGATTGTGGGGGTGAGCCGTGGCATCGGAGGGAGGGCTAGGGGTGCATGCCAAGGATCTTGCAATCCGTCATCTGAATGCAACATGCACGGAGGAGACAGTGCCCCGTTCTGCTTGCGGCATACCTCTGGCAAAAATTAAAGAGGAGGGGGGGGAAGGGAGACTTTTGGGGGGCTATTGACACACACACACAAGCCTGCTTGCACTGTGGGTCCACGTGTTTACCACGTGCCCGCCACTTCTCTGTCTCCCCAACCCGAGGCTTCCCACCCCAGTACCGAGACGGGCGTCGTGCCTTGGTGACACGAACGCCTGGTCCAGCGTGGAAGCCGGTGCCCGCCCGATCCCCGGCGTCGCAGAGCGTCACGCCACCCACGTCTCCCCCACCGCCGTGCCCTCCGATGGAATATTTTGCCTGGCAGCCATTGAACGAGGGGGGACAGAAGACAGAAGGAGAAGAGGAAACCTTCCCGGCTGTCTCTCCTCTCGCCGGCTTCGAAATGGCCTCGAATCGACGCCTGGCAAAGACACGGAGCCCCTTTCGAGGTGGGGTGGTGGGGGAGAGGCAGGAGAGAACAGGGCGACGAGCGGGATGCCAAGCGAGGGAATGTGGGCACCCGAGGGCAGAGGCAGAGGAAGGGAGGAGGAAGGAGGGGGTATCAGCATGGATGACAACCATCCTTCCATCCGAGCCGGGAAGCAGCTGCAAAGACGGTTGGATGGATCGGCGACGAACGGTCGATTACAAGGCAAAACCAGACGAGACAGTCAGATTTCATGGGTAAATAAACACGGTGCCAAGCCAAGGGTGGCTTCGAGGTGGAGAGAAGAGGAAGGGGGAGGTTGAGAGGTGGACGGGCAGCCTCCCCGAGCCAGGCAGGAGAGGCTGCCCAAGTGGGTGTGTGCTGAGGGGGGGTGGGAGGCAGAGGGGATGGGCTGATGGAGGACTTGCCTTTGAATGAAGCCAAGGCAAGCTGTGGAGATACCTGATTCTGCTTGTAAACAGCTGGGTTTCTTCTTCTCTTTCTTTCTCTCTTTCTCTCTCTTTCTCTGTTTGTTTGTTTGTTTTTAAAATCTTTTTTCCGGAACCACCTGATTGTTGAGAAGCGAGAGTTCCCTGGGAGAATTCAGTACGTAAAGACCAAGTCCGAAATGCTGGACATCAGCCAGTCCCCTGCGATCATCTCAGTCACTTCCGGGGTGCAGTAATCGGGGAACTCAAAATGAGACGAGGCACCCAAAGGAAAAAGATCCAGGTCTTTATCGAAGACCGACCAGTCCGGGCTCCGGCAAGGGGGCGTGTTTGGCTGGACTCGGCTGGGCACAACGTTCCAAAGATCTTCCTCCGGCTCGTCGTCCGAGGAGGCGAAGGAAGAAGGAGAAGAAGAAGTAGAAGACCTCGTAGAAGCGGGAGAAGACACGTCGGAGGACCACGGCTTGGCGAGCTCGCCGGCATCGGCATCTTTGGCCTGGCCAGAGTTGGCCTCCCACTCTCCTTTCTCGCCCCCTGCGGGAAGCACGTGCCAGAATTCCTTGCTGGAGGTTTTGGGAGCTTCATCAAACGATACCTCCAGGATCCGGGCTTCCAAGGGGTCGTCGTCCGGCTTTGGAGAGGCGCATCCCCCCTGGCCTTCGGGGTCCGTCTTCGGCGTCTGCCTCCGGGGCGAAGCTGCCCGTCCGAGGATGGAGGGCTTAATCTTGACGGGCACCCTGGGCCGGGCTTTGGCGCTGCCCAGCTTGCCTTTCTTCCTGGGCCGGTACTTGTAGTCGGGATAGTCGGCCATATGTTTGAGACGTAGCCGTTCGGCCTCTTTGACGAAAGGGATTTTCTCCGAATCCTGTAGCAGCTGCCAGCGCCGTCCCAGCCGCTTGGAGATCTCGGCGTTGTGCATGTCGGGCCACTGGTCCATGATCTTCCGCCGTTCGTTCTGGGACCACACCATGAAGGCGTTCATGGGGCGCTTGATGTGCCCGCTGGGGGTCTTGCACCAGTCTGGTTCGCCCGTGCCATCTTTCAACAGCAAGCTGTCTTTGGAACACGCCTCCTGCTTCGCTTCCACGCCTCGGCTCCGCGTGGAGCTGCGTTGCTGGACCATGCTGTTGCCCTGATGCGCCGCCGACTCTCCGAACACTCCTCCTTCGGATGCTCAGTCCAAGCCGGGGTTATTTTCTCATCCTCCGGTGGGTGGAAACACCGTGGCGGCGGGTCTCGGCACGGCTGGCGGGTGGGCGGGGGAGCTTCAGTGGTTGCCAGCAAGCGCGATCGCCCCTCTTTCTCTCTCTCTCTGATCCACGCCCCCCTTTTAACTCCGTCTCCGAAGCAGCCGGCTGGCAAACTGACAGCAGGAGGTCCTGGCGGCACCTGCTTTGGGCCTGGGGGAGATGCCCAGCGGAGGGGGGGCGCGGAGAGCCGGGAAGCGGTCGGAAATCTTTGGCAAAAACAGCTGGAGAGCAGGGAGGGTCGGCAGAGGAGGCCGTCCGTAACTCCGTGCGGCGGGATTCCGAGGGCCAGGAGCATCCCCCAGGAACAACGGCTGGGCAGATGGAGCAGTCACGCCTTCTCCTTCTCCTCGGGTTTGTAGAGACCTGAGTGGGGAGAGAAGAGGGGGAGAGACCCCCACCGCTCACAGCAGCAGCCCCTCGGTGTCCTCACCCCCCCCTCCGGGCCGCCCTAGATCGGCTCCGGCTGGCTTTACAAACAGAGCCTGTTCACGCCCACCCTTCCTTGCTCTCCTCCTCGCTGCCTTCTCTTATAGCCCATCCTCGCTGACAGCCCCCTCCTCCTCCTCCTCCTCCCCATTCCCCCCCCTCCCCGACACGCTCGGCCCCTCCCCTCCAGCACAGTCTAGGGCTGCACACATTGCTACCCAGAGTAAACACCAAGGTGCTGCTGCTTCTGTCAATGGGGCGCCCCTCCTCCGATGGCACGTCATTGGTTGCGAGGCAGGAATGGGGCATTTGCATCCCCCAATCGGCTGGCACCGCCCCCCTCCCAGGAAGGGAGGGAGGGAAGGTCCAAAACTTTCTCCCCAGACAACACACCCACCTGCCCCCCCTCCTCCGCCTCCCCCCTCCCTCCCACCAGCAGCAACCCTCTACATGCAGCAGGGAGGGAGGGAAGGGGACAGTGCAACAACAACCCCCCCCCCCCCCCCCAGAATTCCAGATTGGTACCCACTGCAGAGGAATTATGCCAGGGCAGGAGAAGGAAAGAGCCCTCGGGGTCTCAGGAGCCGGCAAAAACAGGAGAGGGGCACCAGGAAAGGACGGGAGAAACGCTTCCCATTGCTCAGGGAAAGGTGGATTTTTTCACAGCAAGCGGGGAGGTTTTCCAGGAACCGGGATTAGCAAAACTTCCAAGTTTAGAGCCCATCTTTTACCCCCCACCCCACCCTCCCACCCCCGGTTACTCTCCTGCTGTCTTATTTGTGTTTGCATTTGTGTTTGTGTGTGAAAGTATGTTTGTTCGTGTTCATGGATATGTATTTATACGTTCGTGTGTGTATGTAGAGCGGTATGTATGTGTTTGTGTGTGTGTGTGTGTGTGTGTAAAAACCCAACAATAAATAAGAGAGGAAAGAGGCAGAGTTAGAGTTTTCTGCTCATGTTTATATAGTTTTCACATTTATGTGGTGCTGTTTATTTGTATCACGCCTTCATTATTTTTTACTAACAACTCAAGGTGACAAACAAACCTAACATACCTACCTTCCTCTTCCTATTTTCCCCACAACAACCCTGCGAGATCTGGCCCAGATTCAGCCACCTGGCTTTTCTGCCTAAGGGGGAACTAGAACTCACCGTCTTCTGGGGATTGGCCCAAAGTCACCCAATCGGGTTTCGCGCCTAAGGCAGGACTAGAACTCTCTGTCTCCTGCTGACTGGCCCAAAGTCACCCAATTGGCTTTCATGCTTAAGGCAGGACTAGAACTCACCAACTCCTGGTAACTGGCCCAAAGTCACCCAACCAGCTTAAGGCAGGACTAGAACTCACCGTCTCCTGGCGATTGGCCCAAAGTCACCCAGCCGGTTTTCATGACTGTGGCAGGACTAGAACTCACTATCACCTGGTGATTGGCCCAAAGTCACCCAATCGGGTTTCGCGCCTAAGGCAGGACTAGAATTCACCGTCTCCCTGTTTCTAGCCTGGTGCCTTAACCATTAGACTAGACCAGGTCTCAATATTTATGTATATGCAAATGTTTGTGTGTGTGTACAGTGTGTGTGTGTGTGTGTGTGTGTGTGCATGCATGCATGTATGTACCTATATCTATATGTCTATCTCTCTACTGTCTGTCTATCCCTACCTACCAACTACCTGGGATTCCTAAAATTCCAATTTCTCCATTAATTCTTCATTCAGGCCCCAATTAGAGGGGACACTCAGAAACTCCACAATGCTGCATTTCGAGCCAGCTGACCCCGCGGGATTTCGAATCCAGACCCCAGGCTCGTTTTTGCCAAGACTTTTAAGAGCCCCATTCATCTCGAGGGCACCAAACCCCATCATTTATCTGGGCCAATCATCTGCCCAGCGGCCACTATAGATTATCCCCAACTGACAAACCACAATGGATCCCTTCATTTCTGTCGCTAAGCGAGACAGTTTTGCCCCGTTTTACCTTCACCTTTCTTGCCCTGGTTGTTAAGCGAATCACTGCAGTGAAGTTAGGTTGTTAAGTGAGTCTGACTTCCCTTTTGACTTTGAGAGTCGCAAAAGGGGACCACATCAACCCCGGGACACTGCGACCGTCATAAATACGAAGCGTCAGTTACGAAGCGTCTGAATTTTGATTACGTGACCGTAGGGGGATGGTGGAACGGTCGTAAGTGTGAAAAACGGTCATAAGCCACATTTTTCAGTGCCACTGTAACTTCAAATTGTCCCTTAAATCAGGGGTGTCCAAACTTGGGAACTTTAAGACTTGTTGAAGTCCACAAGTCTTAAAGTTCCCAAGTTTGGACACCCCTGCCTTAAATGAATGATTGTAGGCCATTTGCAAACTTCAATATATACTAACTCATTCACTAGCTAATGCTAACATTAATAGAGACTAACTAATTCAGTGTTTTACAAGCTTTGACACTTTAGGATGGGTGGACTTCAACTCCCAGAATTCCCCAGCCAAGCCCAGCTGGGGAACATCCGCACGGACCCTTCCCCCGTTTTATCTTGTATTGTTCGTGGATGGGAGGCCACCACGAGATCCTAAAGGCTGCAGACTCAACCGGGAAGCCCCAAAACATCATGGAAACACGCTAGAGCAGGGGTGTCCAAACTTGGGAACTTTAAGACTTGTGGACTTCAACTCCCAGAATTCCCCAGCCAGCCATGCTGGCTGGGGAATTCTGGGAGTTGAAGTCCACAAGTCTTAAAGTTCCCAAGTTTGGACACCCCTGCGCTAGAGGAAATCACACCTGTATCACTACCCTCAAAATTATCCGGCCGCCCGGCTCACCTTGAAGAAGAGTTTAGCTTACCTTACCTGGCTGGGAATGATGGACCCTATAGTCCCAGCGCATGCAGAGGGGAGGCATGTTCAAAGCACTTCACGGAGGTTCCCTTGCCAGCGTTTCACAACCCCCCCTGTGAAGTAGGACGGCCTTATTTTCTCGGTGAGGCCTGGAAGAGAGTATTTTTCGGAGGAAAGAATCAGATTTTACTCATTTTGGGGGCTTCTTCTTAGCCTCGATTCCCGTTTTCCTTCTAGATGAGACAAAGAACGGGGAACTGAGGTTATCATGGAAGGGGAGAAACTGCTTGAAGAATTTTAATCCTGAGGAGAATCTGCAGGGGGGGGCAAAAAAGTCAAAATGGCGGCCAATGCAATTGAAAACCTGCTCCCTTCCTTCCTTTTTTTGCCCATTTTGGATTACGTGTAAAAGGGGCTTGGACTGCCCTGTTGCAAGCGCCATTTTGACTTTTTTGACCCCCCCCAGTCCTCTATAAGTCCTCCCACAAGTCACACTGAGTTTAGCCCTAAATGCAGGGGAAATGTTATACAGCGAAGTCCTCGACTTACGACCACAAGCTCCAAAACTCTGTTGTCCTCATTTGAGTTTTGCCCCATCTTACGACCTTTCTTGCCACGGTTGTTAAGCGAGTAGTTAAGTGAGCAAGATGGTCGTGAAATGAACCCGGCTTCCCCTTTGACACAGAATGTCAGATGGTCGCAAAAGCGGGTCGGGGTGACCCCAGGACGCCACAAGCGTCATAAATACAAACCAAGCGTATGAATTTGAATCAGATAAACCAAATGGGGACACTGCAGCGGTCGTAAGTGTAAAAAAAAAAGGCCATAAGTCACCCTTTTCAGTGCCGCTCTAATTTCGAACGGTCACTAAACGAATGGTTGTAAGTCGAGGACTGCCTGGACTCACGAATCAAACTACAAGAAAATTGGATAAAACGGCCGAAAACACTTATCTATGACTGTCTCAACAAAGGAGGCTTAAAATTCTCCATTTCCAGAAACAAATGCAAAAGTATGAAATTTGAAGTAAACAGTTTTAAATCTCTTGTTTTAAGATGTTTTCAAGACTTTAATAATTGTAAAAGGTGCGTTTGAATTATGAGCTGCCCATTTGTTGAGAGGGGCAGCTATAGAAATCAGATAGATAGATAGATGATAGATAGATAGATAGATAGATAGATAGATAGATAGATAGATAGATAGATGAGAGAGAGAGAGAGAGAGAGAGAGAGAGAGTTTGATAGATGATATAGAATAGATGATAGACAGACAGATAGACAAACATAGGTAGATGATAGAGAAAGAGAGGGAGAAATGAATGGATGGATGACAGATAAATCCTGTTTTGTGTAAGATCAGCTTATTAAAATCATAGAGTCGTCCTGCCATGCTACATCACAAGGACATAAGATTCTGCATTTTAGCAGCAAAAAGCTTGCAAATTTATCCTTGACCCACCCATCCCACTCTTGATCGGGTCTCCTATAGCTATTTCTCTCTTTTCCACAAAGACCAAGCTCTTTTTTTAAAACCAAAGTTTGCCAATGTGTGATTTCCTTCCCCTTGATCTCATGTAAAAAAATACATCCCTGATTAATTCTAATTAATCACCCAATGTACGTATATTACATTTCTATTGTTTTGATGTGGCTTTCTGCACCCTGTCTTAATGTATTCAGCCTAGTGTTGTTTTTACAATTCAAAGTCTTGTATATAATGCTTCATCCTCCTTTCCAGACAGACAGACAGACAGACAGACAGACACTGGCCCAAAGTCACCCAGCTAGCTTTCATGCCTAAAGTGGAACTAGAATTCACCGTCTCCTGGTGATTGCCCCAAAGTTATCTAACTGGCTTCCATGCCTAAGGCAGAACTAGAACTCACTGTCCCCTTGTGATTGGACTATAGTCACCTAGCCATCTTTCATGCCTAAAGTGGGACTCAGTGGTGGGTTCCAACTGGTTCAGCCCGGTTCGGCTGAACCGTTAGTGGTTTGGCGTCCTGGGTCATTGGAACCGGCAGTGACCCAGGGCTGCCACCCCCCCGAACTGGTTCTCCAGGTGGCGCCATAGCCTCCGCCATCTTGTTTTTCAGTTCTGCGTAATTTTTATTGCTCTGCGCATGCATGCAGCACGTCCACAAGCGAACCGGCAGTAGTGACTGCTCGAACCCAACCCTGGTGGGACTAGAACTCACCATCTCCTGGTGGTTGGCCCAAACTCAACCAACCAGCTTTCCTGCCTAAGATGGAACTAGAGCTCACTGTCTCCTGGTGATTGGCTGAAAGTCATCCAGTTGGCTTTCACGCCTAAGGCAGCACTTGAACTTGTCTGAAGTGGTACAGGGTCTCCTGCTTGAGCAGGGGGCTGGACTAGAAGACCTCCAAGGTCCCTTCCAGCTCTATTCCATTCAGTGTTAGCAATGTTTAGTCTGAACCACAATTCCACTAAGCTGGCTGTCCATCAAGATTTTATCATATAGCCAATTGTACGGAAGGGGTGTGTCCTTTTTTTTTTTTTAATTCCGGAAAACAAGGCACAAATCTAAAAAAGTTGTTGAGTTGCAGAATTACTTCCTCTAGAAATCCACTTTTTCCAATTTTCTTCATTGCCAGAGTCGTTTCGTTATGAGACGGGTGGCAAATGAATTTAATAAAAGAAATAATTATGTTTTCTTGGTGCTGGAGACAAGAGGTCAGAATGGATTGTCTTTCTCACCCTGTGCCACTTTAAGCTGCGTGGACTTCAACTTCCAGAATTCCCTGGGAGGTGAAATCCACACATGCTGGCTGTGGAATTCTGGGAGTTGAAGTCCACATTTTTTTAAAAAATCCATCAGCTCCATAACTGGACTGTTGGGACAGGTGTTATAACCGGGAAGCTTTTAGTTATATTTAAAGAAACTCTGTATATAGCCACAACAGGATCCATTGCAAGTTCTTAATTAACTTCTTTTTAATGCAGTGTTTTCCAACCGTGGGAACTTTAAGATGAGTGGACTTCAACTCTCAGAATTCCACAGCCAGGGGAATTCTGGGAGTTGAAGTCCACTCATCTTAAAAGTTCCACGATTGGAAAACACTCCTTTAACATATCTGAATACACCCCCACCCCCAAAGAATCCTTGGAAAAATAAACCCCACTGGCCACCCCTGGAATTCCATCCCATTCCAAGGAAACCAACATTCGTTGTTTAATATATCCTTCCCAGCGATGTAAGGCTTGTTTCAAAGTTGATCTGTGTACTGAAGCAATTTAAGCACACCGGACTGGATTTCCATCGTCCCCAACCATCATGGCCACGGAAGGACACCACGAACTGGCAAACAGGGCATCTATTTGGAGACAGAGTTATGAAAGGCAACCTAAGGCTTGGAGAGGAGAGCCTCCATGTTTGAGGGCAGTATACCTTAAAAGCCAACTTTTCAGGAAATGCCCAATGAAAAAGCCAGCCACAAGAAGCCCAAGGACGGGGAATGGACTTTCTAAAAGTTGGATGGATCTGTTCAAAAGTTGAACTTCATAGCATAGCAATTAAAGTATTGAAGCGTGCAAGGGACGATGGATAGATGATTTCTCTTTATTCTTGTAGTTCTGATTTGCTTTTCTTTTTCTCTCTCTTTCCTTTCTTTTTTCTAAGTAAGTGACATGACTAGAAGTTAGGTAGGATAGAAAGAAAATGTATTTTAAGAAAGGGTGACATAATTAAGAGTTAGAACGAGAGAGAGAAATAAGAAAGGAGGAGTATTAATGTATGCACTTTTATATAATAAAATAAGAACAATCACAAGGGAAAGCATGGAATAATTAAATAATGACAGACTGTAACTTAATGTAAATATGTATTACTATTAGAAATATATAAGTTGGGTAGGATAGTATTTTAATAAAGAGTGACATAATTAAGAGTTAGAATAAGAGATACAAATAAAAGAAAAGGGGAATATTAATGTAGGCACTTTTAAAAAATAAAATAAGAACAACCACAAGAGAAAGCATGGAATAATTGAATAATGACAGACTGAAACTTAATATAAATATGTATTAATATTAGAAATATGTAAGTTGGCTGAATGTAATAACTATGATTAATTTTATTCGTTTTGTTTGTATTAGAAATGTATGACACCTAGGGTGCCACACTATTCACGCATTGATGTTTGTAAATAGATAAATAAATATTTTTTTAAAAAGACTTTAACTTCATTATCAAGGATTTCTCTCCCCCCCCACTTTTGTGCTAGTTTTATGTGGTACCACATTATTAAATGTTGTTGCGTAGTGCAAGGAGGAGAGCAACAAAGATACACAAACACACACTTCAACCCCAGGGCAGAGAGAGTTTAAGTAAACTTTGATGATCTTAAATCGAGATAGAAGGATCAGGAAGAAGCAGAGAAACCAGGGGGGTGGTCAAAAAAGTCACAATGGCTGCCAGGACGGTGACATCAAAGCTCTGCCCATTTGTGACTACATCACACTACATCACAAGCTGCCCAGGGGGGCTTCGGACCACCAGAAGGGCAGCATATAGAATGAATGAATCAATCAATCAATTTTGACTTTTTTTGACCCTTTCAGGGGTCTTGTAACACTTTGGAAGTCCTTCTAACCAACCATGGGATTTTGTTTTTGCTAAAATATGACGGATGAGCTAATCTCATTTTTTAAAATAATTTTAATTGTTTTTCTCTTTTCATCATATATTCCAATTGTTATATCAACAGTTTGTACATTGTTACATCGTCTTATCTGTACATGTTTCTCTCTCTTTACCATATATTGCAGTCATTATGTTATCTTATCTATACATTTTTATGATATTTTACATATTTACCTACTTTTATATACAGTTCTATGTTTATTTATGTATATTGTTTTGGCTAATCTCATCTTTAATGCCAGTTAATCCCAGTTTATCAAACAAACCATACTTAAACAAACCAGGATCTTTGCGCGGCTCTTGGAGACCATCATTAAAACTCCCTGCCGGAAAGAATGGGCGGGGGGAGATGCAGCTGTTGCCCCCCCCAAACATCTGTCCCGCGACTCCCACCAACTAACCTGGCGGGCGCTAGTCCGTCTTGCGCTCTCCTCCTCCTCCTCTTCCTCCTCCTGCAGTCTTGGACTACAACACCCATTATCCTCCTCCTCCAGCCCTGGCCAGGCTGCTTCTCCGCCACTCACCGGGTCTGCTGCGGCCGGAGAACGTCCCGGTCCTGCTCCGGCTTCAGCGCTCGCAAAGGCTCCGGTGCTGAGCGACCCCGCCTGCTCGCCCCTCCGTCCGTCCGTCGGTGGGCGCAGGTGGGCAGGGGGCGCGGCGTCTCCCTCGCAGCGCTGGAGGGGCTCAGCGGGGCAACCCGATTCCCCGGAGTCCTGTATCCCCCAAAGCTCCGAAACCCCCAAATCCCAGAGCCCCCCAACTCCTGGATCCCTCAAAGTCCCGGAACCCCAAAGTCCTGGGACCCAGAACCCCTGCAAATCCCAGAGCCTCCCAAAGCGCTGGAGTCCTGAAGCTCCGAAATTCAAGAGCCTCCCTAATCCTAGATCCCCCCAAAGCCCTAGAGTCCCAGAGCCCCAAAGTTCCAGAACCCCCAAAGTCCAGGATCCTGCAAAGCACTGGAGACCCAGAACCCCCCAAATCCTGAGCTCCAAATCCCAGAGCCCCCAAAGGCCTGGAACCCCCAAAGTCCCAGATCCTACAAAGCCCTGGAGACCCAGAGCCCCCCAAATCCCGGAGCCCCCAAATCCTGGAGCCCCCAAAGCGCTGGAGTCCTGGAGACCCAAAGTCCCAGAGCCCCCAAAGTCTTGGAGCCCCCAAGACCCAAAGTTCCAGAACTCCTCCAAATCCCAGAGCCCCCTAATCCTGGATCCCCCAAAGTCCTGGATCCTGCAAAGCCCCTGCAAAGCCCTGGAGACCCAGAACCCCCCCAAATCCCAGAGCCTCCCAAATCCTGGCGTCCCCAAAGCCCTGGAGTCCTTGTACCCCAAACGTCCAGAGCCTCCCAAGTACCAGAGCCCCCAAAGGCCTGGAACCCCTAAAGTCCCAGATCCTGCAAAGTCCTGGAGACCCAGCACCCCACAAATCCCAGAACCTTCTAAATCCTGGAGCCCTCAAAGCGCTGGAGTCCTGGAACTCCAAAGTCCTGGAGTCCCTGAGCCCAGGAGCCCCAGCCCTTCCCCAGGGGCCACATAAACCAGGAACCCCAGGCCTAAACTTCTGCAACAATGCCCTCCTTCTGCCCAAGATGGCCCCCTCTCCCTGAAATGATGCCCCCCCTCTCCCTGAAATCCCCTCCCCCTGCCCCACGGCTTAACCCTTGAGGGACCAGACCTCCTGGGCATCACAGTCAAGGCTGGATAGAGAGAGAAGCAGTAACGGCAGAGGTTGTGTGAACGCAGCCATGATGAAGGCTTAAGTTCCAGCCGATATCCTGCTAGTTGTGGCTTGCTCACCAAAACCATGATTTTGCAGACCATGGTTTAATGCGATAGGCAAATTCAGCCCTGGAAAGGGAGGTTGAAGGACTATTTTATTATTTTAGTATTGTTTTATTATTTTATTATTGTTTTATTATTTTATTATTGTTTTATTATTTTATTGTTGTTTTATTATTTTATTATTGTTGTATTATTTTATTATTGTTTTATTTTATTATTTTTATTTTATTATTGTTTTATTTTATTATTTTATTATTGTTTTATTATTTTTTATTATTATTTTATTTTTTATTTTATTATTGTATTATTGTGTTTACTTATTTTATTATTGTTTTTAATTGGTTTTATTATTTATTTATTTATTTATTTATGTTATTTGGTTTATCAAACATGTAAAAGATAACAGGTATAAGTATAAACATATGCTGATGAACACAGTAAATGGGTTTGAATGAATGAATAAATTCTACCTAGATTTGCAGTACGTAAAGCAGTCTGGCTTAAAGAGGAGCCGCAAACTATGATTTCAGCAGGCCTGTCTGTGTGCTGGGCCTCCCCAGCCAAGGAAGGAGAGGTAATTTCTTTCTAGGTAGGATCAGCACGCTCTGAAAGGGTCAACATGGCAAACCCCACAAAACCCCCTTTATTAAACGAATGTGAATTCCTCTCATTCCCCTTCAGCAAACGCCTGGCAAACAGTCTTTCAAAGGAGTATTTATGACCACAGACCTTATCTAGCTTGGAAAGCTGCCATGTAAATAGTTTCCAAATGAGGTGCTGTGCAAGGAAAGGCTTGGCACAGAGTCTCTGAGATTCACGGACAGATCTTCACACTCCTGAAACGAATCGAACGACAGAACGAATGCATTGTTTCCTGCAAAAGCCCCTCCCCTTTCGCTCCTCTTTTGTTTCCTATGGGAGGGGCCATTCACCGTTCACCTGTAGCCTTACTCCCAAGTTGACCCTGATTTCTCAGCTGTTCTTTTCTTCTGGCAGCTCTGGGAACAGGCTCCAGCTGTTCTTCTGCCTCACTGCGGTGTGACTCCGAAGGCAGCTGAGAACTGCCAGACGGCCTCGGCCCGCTCTCTGCCTCTGACGCAGAGCCCTCGTTGGAGCCTTCCCCGGACTCCAGGAGTGGCCCATGTTCCTCCCCAACCTCCTCACTGTCTGAATCCGCTGCCAGCTCCACTGGAGGGCCACAACAGCATGCTAAAAATGGACAGGGATAACTTTTTCAACTTCTGAAGACACCCCTTGAGTAGGGGAAGAGTTTGACAATTGTGGCTTACCAGTAACCCAGTTGTTAAGCAAATCAGCTTCCCCGTTGACTTGGCTTGTCCGAAGGTCGCAAAAGGGGATCAATACCGTCATAAATATGAGTCAGTTGCCAAGCGTTTGAATTTTGATCACGGAACTGTGGGGATGAGGCAACGGTCGTTAAGCGTGAAAAGTTGCTTTTTTCAGTGCCGTTGCAACTTCGAACAGTCACTCAACGGACGGTTGTAAATTGAGGACTACCTGTCAAAGTTGGGATTTTGGTTGAAAACAAAAAAAAATCCAGTTGGACTTGAAGTTTGCTACCGGCAACCGCATACCAAGCAATGTGTTGCCATGTGCTTCATTTAGCGACCATTTGTAGATTCAACAGCGCCGAAAAAAAGAAACTTGCCATCAGTCCTCACACTTACGACCGTTACAGCATCTCCACAGTCACGTGGTCCAAATTTGGGTGCTTCGCAACCGGCTGGTATTTATGGATCGTAAAGAATCAATGGGGGAGGGAACTGGATTTGCTTAACGACCGTGCAATTCGCTTAACAACTGCAGGTAGCCGTGGACAAAAAGCAGTACAATTGGGTGCAACTCACTTGTTATAACCTTGCAGGTTATAAAGCTGAAAACCTTCAGCTTTCCTTATTTAGTAACCAAAATTCTGGTCCCATTGTCGTTATAAAGTGTGGTTGTAGACTGTTTTTAAATTAAAAGCCCAATTGCCTCTGGAGAGATTAAAGATCACCTTTATTTTTGTATTGTGGGAACTTTGCCACATTAAAAATGAAATATACTCAAAAATGCATAAATACATAACACTCATATACACATGCTACACACACACAAACACACACACATACCCACACCAGAGTGGGAAGGGACCCACCCAACCCCCCACCCCAGCCAAGCAGGAGACCCAACACCATTTCCGACAGACGACAGTCCAGTCTCTTCTTGAAACCCTCCAGGGATGAAGCTCATACAACTTCCGAAGGCAACTTCTGTTCCATCGGTTGATTGTTCTCACGGTCAGAAAATTCCTCCCTATTGCCAGGTTGAATCTCTCCTTGGTCAGTTTCCATCCATTGTTCCTTCTCTTCCCTCGGGTGCCTTGGAAAATAGCTTGGCCCCCTCCTCTCTGGGGCAGCCCCTCCAATATTGGAAGATGCTCTCCTGTCTCCCCTGGTCCTTCTCTTCCCTAGACTAGCCAGGCCCAGTTCCTGCAACTGCTCTTTGTAAGTTCTCAGTTTCAGTCACAAATCGACTTTCGTGGACCTTACATCATACTTAAGTGGTTAGTAGAGGGGGTGTTCATAAGCTCACTAAGGTGTCTATCGTCCTTATCACTGTATTTTTATTCTTTTATTCTTGTTTTTGTTTGACAAATTCTAATAAATAAATAAATAATAAACAAACAAACAAATAAGCAAACAAATAAATAAATGTTTTCGCCTCCAGCCCCCTAATCATCTTGGTTGCTCTCCTTTGCACTCTTTCTGGAGTCTTAATCTCTTTTTTACACCGTGGCGACCAAAACTGGATGCAGTATAAAGAGGAAGCCTCAGAGTTCACAAGGTTTTTTTAAAAAAGAGTTTTATTAATTTTTTGTGTTACAAAAATAAGCCTTCCATCTTTCCTTACGCAGTGTGTCATCTGAGTACAAACATCCCTGTGCAACATCGTTCCTCCTTTGCAACATCTTTCACATTCATATTAACATTATACGTTTAGTATGATAATATATTGAGCGTTTAAACCAGGGGTGTCCAAACTTGGGAACTTTAAGACTTGTGGACTTCAACTCCTAGGAGTTGAAGTCCACAAGTCTTAAAGTTCCCAAGTTTGGACACCCCTGGTTTAAACGTTATGGAACTCCCCATTTTTCTTCTTAATATCTTCTAGTAATAATATCATATCAACATTAAGCATCATTATTATTCTCATCATACACATACTAACAGTTTTCATCTTATTTATATCTCTATCTAAGTGTATTGTTTACTTATTTTTTTTTAGCTTTCTTCATTTCCAAACTGCTTCACAACGTTGATGCTATATGGAAAAAAACTGTGACCGAATCTGGATGTTTTCCTTCGGGTACCACAAAGCCCCCTCCCAGAAGGTAGCAAGGAAACCAGGTGTGAAGAGGATGTGTAGCATCCCAGCCAATCCAGCAGAGTCTCATCAAGCAACGCGTATACAGCATGCTCCGTCCTGGATAGACAATTTCAAACCCAGAGCACATCCTGCTGCCCTTCGTACGTCTGTCCCTCCCACATTATTTAATATAAAATATTATTCCACAATCTGAGAGGCTGGCTGGTGCAATTTTTCGCAGGCAGATGAACTGGGCTGGCTCAGAACTTAAGCAAGGATGAGACGCTTTGGACACTGTCCAAGAAATAGGAAAAGCATTCCTGGGGAATGACAGAATAACAGAGTTGGAAGGGACCCTGGAGGTCTTCTAGTCCTATACCATTGTGGACAAATGACTGTCCAATCCCTTCTTGGAAACTTCCAGTGATGAAGCACCAGGGGTGGGTTGCTCCCAGCCCGGCCCAATTTGGCCAAACCAGTAGTGGTATTTCGATCCTTGGTCACAGAACCGGCAGCGACCCCAGGCTGGCCACGCCCCTGAACTGGTTCCCCAGTTGCCATTGTTGGCATGTTGTTTTGTAGTGCGCGTCCAATCATAGTTCACTGTAAATTGTTCTGTGCCTCCATGCACGAAGCGAACTGGTAGTAAAACTGGGAGCAACCCACCTCTGTGGAGCACCCACAACTTCTGGAGGCAAGCTGTTTCGCTGCATAACAGAACTGGAAGAGACTTTGAAGGTCTTCTAGTCCAACCCCTGTTGAAGAGGGAGACCCTATACCAGGGGTGTCAAACTCGATTTCATTGAGGGCCACATCAGGGTTGTGTTTGACCTTGTGGGGGGGGAGGTTGGGCATGGCCAGCTCGATGACACTCGTGTTGGGGGCGCCTCTGGTTGCCCATGTGCCCTGCTGGCGAAAATGGCTCTTGCCTCCTGCAACCCTCTGCCAGAAAAAACTCCCGAGCTCCGGCACCAAGGGTTGGTCCTTTGGTATATCTGGGTCAGCCCCATGGGATAGATCTACGCACCCTGCCGGCCGAATCCAGCCCCTGGGTCCTGAGTTTGACACCCCTGCCCTATACCATTATGGACAAATGACTGTCCAATCCCTTCTTGAAAACCTCCAGTGATGGAAATCATTCCACTTATTAATTGTTCTCACTGCCAGGAAATTTCTCTTTAATTCCAGGTTGCTTCTCTCCTTGATAAATTTCCATCTGTTGCTTCTTCTCCTGCCTTCAGGTGCTTTGGAGAATAGGTTCACCCCCTCTTCTCTGTGGCAACCCCTCAAATATTGGAAGACTGCGATCTTATTCTGTTCCTAACAGAATAACTGAAGAACAGAGCTGGAAGGGACTTTGGAGGTCTTCTAGTCCAACCCCCTGCTCAGGCAGGAGACCCTATACCTTTTCAAACAAATGTTTGTCATAACTTTTCTTAGAAACCTCCAATGATGGAGCACCCACAAGGCAAACCCTTCCCCTGAAGTCAAATGTGTGTGCCCTGTTGTCTAGAACACAACAACGACACTCTGAAAAGTTGCAGAAGTGCCACTCAAACAAGATTTTACTTTGACTCAGACGAACTATAAACCTTTAATGCAATCTTTAAGGCAATCTTAGCGTCCTCCTAGTTTTTCTTTCATGCCCATGCCTTAATTTAGACAGGGCAATCTAGAAATAAAAATGATTTTATTTCTTGTCTTTTGCTGCCCAGACCCCACTTTATTATTTTTTTAAAATAGTTTTTATTGAAAATTTTCAAGTTTAGAAACCACAAGCAAAAAAAGAACAGAGAAAAAGAAAAAATACAAAACCAAATACAAAACAGATAAAAACGCAAACAACATAATAATATACTACAATTTTACAGCTTCCCGTATCAGCATGTATATTCTGCTTTTGTAGTTTTCTGTTCAATTATTGCCTTCTCGTACTTTTTAACAATTCTAATACTAATGTAATAATTATATTGTAATATAAGAGTATAATAATACATATAATCAGATTTTTACATACATGCAATAGTTTTAAAAACTACTGATTATATATATTATGAAGAAAAAATGCAGACGCCACTTTAATCTACACAAGATTCTCCAACATCCACCAGCCAATCTTGATTTCCAGCTTTTCTGTTTCTTAATCTGCAGCCAGGGAGCGTCGGAAGGCGCTGAGTAGTCAGGAAAAGGAAGATTTCTCTCTTTGTGCAGGGCTAAGAGAAGCCGAAGGATTTTATTTATTTATTTCATTTATTTATGTTTCCTATTATTGAACCGCCCACCTCACTCCAAAGGGGGGGGGCGCTCTGAGCGACGCGCAATGGAATAGAACCGATAAAGTAAAAGCGACGTAGGAGAATTAACAAATCAAAATTAAAGATTAAACTAGGGTGAAATGTTTTACAATTGCAGAATCATGATAATTAAATATCCGAAAGGGGAAAATAGATATGCATATATTTATTATAAAAATAATTAACTGCAATTCATTTTTAATTTTTTTATCACCACTGATAAAGTCATTTATTGTTACATTTTATATATTTATAGATATGTTTTATTATTTAATTTAATTTAATTTATTAAATTTATAGACCGCCCCCTCTCCCCAAAGGGACTCACACACATACATATAAACACACATGTACACATACTGTACATACATATACACACATGCACACGCAATACACACCCACACATCATGCTAAGTTAAAGCAATCTTTGATTTTGGCTTAGATTAGAATGAAGACTGAATTCCTCTTTAAAAAATACAATTATT
Source organism: Natrix natrix natrix (assembly GCA_029891615.1). Classification (NCBI taxonomy): domain Eukaryota; kingdom Metazoa; phylum Chordata; class Lepidosauria; order Squamata; family Natricidae; genus Natrix; species Natrix natrix. The sequence continues at coordinate 157,807 of JAKRSK010007105.1, forward strand.
TTTTTATTATTGAAGGTTTAAGGTTTATTTTCTGGTTACCAATCCAGGATTTGAAACCAATGATGGTTTGTTGATGTTTTGCAAATCCTGGCTTATTTCAGTTGTGGTTTTAGGTAGATCTGAATCTTTGCTTATTCCTAGCTTATATCTGTGAACTATTCGTTCTGGATGCTAGCAGAAGAAATAGAGGAAAAAACAGAAATTAGGGGGGGAAACCTATTATTTGTTTGTTTGCAAAAGTGTTTTGATTTATATATACAGTACACACAATTTACACATACACACATATGCAGAAGCAAAGGCTCTTATGAAATCAGGAGCCCAGCTGGCTGGCTGATTATCTAGCCAAAAGACAGGGATTTGGATTTAATTTTAAATTTTTTTTTGCAACCCATCTCCAAAGGCATCTCCCCTCCCTTCTCCCCCTGGCATCTCCCCTTTTGCCAACGAACGCCTAGCCCCCCCCTCCTTTACAACTCCTGTTGCCACGGAAACTGCCTCCACAGGCTGAGGCGCCAGGGCAACCCATCACTCAGCCCGCCAGCCAATCGGAAGCGCTCCTGCCCTTCCCTCCTCGCCGTCACCCGGGCGACCAATGAGCTTCTCACCTGTTCTGGGATGTGCTCAGTCACGCCGAGCAGCCAATCGGAGCCTTCCCTGCCCCAGGAAGCTCCCGGTCGCTTTGGCAACATCAGCTGAGCATCTCGCTGGCCTTTCCTGCTTTGTGCCAGCTGGCTTGGATGCTCGAAAGGCATCGCCAGATTGGCCAAGGGGGCACTGCTGGGCGCCGGGGATGGGCTCAGCATCAAGTAGTACAACGCACAGGGATGAAAAGCCACCCAACCACCTTGGATCCTCAATTCCTAAAATTATAAATAAATTTTATAAAACTTATCAAATGTCGAATCGTAATTTTATTGGGATTCTAAATAATTATATTGTACACACCATCCCAGGTGCCTCTCAAGAGAGGGATGGGCAGTTAAGAAATACAAAATATAATTTATGTATTTTGCATCACTTTTATTGACATCGTCCTAATATAAATCATGTGTGCCAAGAAAGATAATAGACAAGAGAAAGTGGAGCGAGAAAAGAAGGGAAAATAAAGTATTGACTTCCAAGTTTTTTCAGCACTTCAGTGGAAAAATAATTGTACATTTCTTATCTTATCTATAGCATGTTATCAATATTTTATTTATTATTCTTTTACTTGCAAGTAGACCTAAGAAATTCATTTTATTAAGGTGTAATTCAGGGATTAGAATAAAAATAATAAATCAGCATTTATAAGAGCAATATGGGTAGTCCTCAATTTACAACCACAATTGAGCCCGAAATGTGTGTTGCAAAGGGAGAAATTTGCAGTGTGCAGCAGCTGCCAAAAAAGCCAACACAGTTCTAGGCTGCATCAACAGAGGGATAGAATCAAGATCACGTGAAGTGTTAATACCACTTTATAATGCCTTGGTGAGGCCACACTTGGAATACTGCATTCAGTTCTGGTCGCCACGATGTAAAAAAGATGTGGAGACTCTAGAAAGAGTGCAGAGAAGAGCAACAAAGAGGATGAGGGGACTGGAGACTAAAACATATGAAGAACGGTTGCTGGAACTGGGTATGTTTAGCTTAAGAGAAAGAAGGACTAGGGGAGACATGATAGCATTGTTCCAATATCTCAGGGATTGCCACAAAGAAGAGGGTCTCAAACTATTCTCCAAGGCACCTGAGGGTAGAACAAGAAGCAATGGGTGGAAACTAATCAAGGAGAGAAGCAACTTAGAACTGAGGAGAAACTTCCTGACAGTTAGAACAATGAATCAGTGGAACAGAAGTTGCCTCCAGAAGTTGTGAATGCCCCAACACTGGAAGTCTTTAAGAAGATGCTGGATAGCCATTTGTCTGAAACGGTATAGGGTTTCCTGCCTAGGCAGGGGGTTGGACTAGAAGACCTCCAAGGTCCCTTCCAACTCTACTATTGTATGGTATTGTATTGTATTGTATTATTGTTCCATAACAAATAGAGTTTTGCCCTATTTTATGACTTTTCTCACCACTTTGGTTAAGTAAATCACTGCAGTTGTTGAATTAGTAAGAAGGTCTTAAGTGAATCTGGCTTCCCCATTGACTTTGCTTGTCAGAAGGTTGCAAAAAAGGGACTGCAACCCATCATAAATATGAATCAGATGCCCAATATTTCAATTTTGATCAGATGACCATGGGGATGCTGCAAAGGTTGTAACTATTATGGACACTGGGTACGTCTAGTTTAATGAAAAGAAGGACTAGGGGAGACAGGATAGCATTGTTCCAATATCTCAGGGGCTGCCACAAAGAAGAGGGAGTCAAGCTATTCTCCAAGGCACCTGAGGGTAGAACAAGAAGCAATGGGTGGAAACTAATCAAGGAGAGAAGCAACTTAGAAGTGAGGAGAAATTTCCTGACAATGAGGACAATGAATCAGTGGAACAGAATTTGCCTCCAGAAGTTGTGAATGCTCCAACATTGGAGGTTTTTAAGAAGGGGTTAGTTAATCATTTGTCTGCTTTCCTGCCTAAGCAGGGGGTTGGACTAGAAGACCTCCAAGGTCCCTTTCAACTCTCTTATTCTATTCTAAAGTCATGTCATATTTTTTCAGTGACGTTGTAACTTGGAACGGTCACTACAGGAACAGTTTTAAGTGGAGGACTAACTGTAGTCCTAAAAAATAAATATGAGTATTTAGTTACTGTTCCGGGATTAGAATAATGAAAGCAATAATATACCAGCAACAGCACTAACAATAAATACAGATAAAAAATGAATTTGCCCCTCCCTGAAATCGGGTAGAGTATTGCATTATTTTGAGATTACAGGTTGATGCCCAATTCATTTTCCTGCATACTAAAAAGAACTTTTGGATGCAGGAATCCATTGTAGATGAGCTGCCTTTAACTAATATTTTTTTGCAGATGAGCTGTAAACATGGCTTAGGGTTGTTAAGCAGGAAGCAAGTCATTGATTTCATCAGGCACATCTTATGGATTTTATCTGGATTTTGACTGCTGTGAATTTTACTGTGCTGTTTTTTTTCATTGTATTCCTTTTTAGTTTCTTCTCTCCAGGACATTCTTTCTGTTTAGGGAGATCTACCTTTTATTCTCCTAGGCAGGAAATTTAGAGATGTTGTGATTTGCACATCTACCTTTGACTTAGACTTCCAACCACAGTGGTACCAAAAATGACAAGTTACTGTAACTTCAATAGCTAGTTTCTGTTTTGTTTTATAGGGACGGGTGGCTCAATGGCTAAAACACTGAGCTTGTCCATCAGAATGGTGGGCAGTTCGGCGGTTTGAATCCCTACCGCCGTGTAACGGAGTGAACTCCCATTCCTTGTCCCAGCTTCTGACAACCTAGCAGTTTGAAAGCAAGCTTTAAAAAAATGCAAGTAGAAAAATAGGAACCACCTTTGGTGAGAAGGAAACAGCGTTCCGTGTGCCTTCGGCGTTGAGTCATGCCGGCCACATGACCATGGAGATGTCTTTGGACAGTGCTGGCTCTTCAGCTTTGAAACAAAGATGAGCACCACCCCCTAGAGTCAGGAACGACCAGCACATATATGTGAGGGGAACGTTTACCTTTACCTTTAGGTATGGAATTCTGAATGTTTGCACAGGTAGTCCTCAACTTACGACCACAACTGAGCCCAGTGATGGAGCACCTGCAATCTCCAGAGACAAGCTGTTCCATGGGTTAATTGTTCTCACTGTCAAGAAATTTCTCCTTAGCTCTAGTTTGCGTCTCTCCTTGATTAGTTTAGTCTTAATTTTATGGAGGAGGAGGAGGAGGAGCAGAAGAAGAAGGAGAGGAGGAAGGAGAGGAAGAGGAAGAAGGCAAAAGGAAGAAGACAAAAGGAAGAAGAGAAAAAGAAGAAGGGGAGAGGGAGAGGAAGACAAAAGGAAGAAGAGAAAAGAAGAATAAAAAAAGGAGAGGAGGACGAAGAAGAAGAAGAGGAGGAGGAAGAGGAGCAGGAGAAGAGGTAGAAGAAGGAGAGGAAGAAGACAAAAGGAAGAAGAGAAAAAAGAGAGGAGGAAGAGGAGGTCGTACCAGTTAATTTATTCAGCAAAATCTAATCTGTTAGATTCTTTGATCAGAGCCAATCTCAACTTCTAGACTTCCTCTAGATCAGATTTCCTGGTCTGCTCCTCTATCTCCTGGGCCTGACATTTGTGAATCAAGGGGGAAGGGGGCCTATGTTTGGTGAGGGGCGAGAGCAGAAGGCTTCTGCACCCTTTGGCCTTGGCCAAAATTCTCTTTTCCTCCCAAATTACCCGCTAAGGTGTCGTGTCCCCCCCCCACCCATCAGCACAATCATTAAGAGAAGGCCAAATTGATCTGCATAGCAATAAGGACCATCTGAATTGGCTCCAGGCAGATTTGCAAGCAAGTGCCTTCATGCTCCTGTCTTCTCCAAACCATCTTAGATATCTCAGTGCAAGGACCCCTCCTCTCCTCTGCTAAGGGGAATGGAGGTGAAAACATACGATGAACATTTGCAGGACTTGGGTCTGTCTTGTTTAATGACAATAAGTGCTAGGTTGACATCATAGCAGTCTTCCAATATTTGAGGGGGTCAGCTTATTCTCCAAAGCACCTGAAGACAGGACAAGAAGCAATGGGTGGAAACTAATCGAGGAGAGAAGCAACCTGGAATTAAGGAGGAAATTCTTGTGCGAACAATTAATCGGTGGAACAGCTTGCCACCAGAAGCTGTGGCTGATCCATCACTTTCAAGAAGAGACCGGACAGACCCTTGTCTGGAATGGGGCAGGGTCTCAAGCCCTCCAAGGTCCCTTCCAACTCTATTATTCTACATTCCATTAAAGCAAATGATTGAATGGTTAAATCTTTCTCCTCCCGTCTTCTTTTTATTTCCACTTTTTTTTTAACCAGACGATCAATTTACCCTTCAATCATTTGAAGATTTCACATAAAACAAGGTCATATTGTTACCTGAAATTTTAGGGTTCATTATTACTCCAAATTACAGGTGGCTCAGTGGCTAAGATGCTGAGCTTGTCAATCAGAAAGGTCGGCGGTTCGAATCCCAGCACTGCGTAACGGAGTGAGCTCCCGTGACTTGTCCCAGCTTCTGCCAACCTAGCTGTTCGAAAGCACACAAGAAATGCAAGTAGAAAAATAGAAACCACCTTTGGCGGGAAGGTAACAGCGTCCCATGAGCCTTTGGCTTTTAGTCATGCCAGCCACATAACCACGGAGACATCTTTGGACAGCTCTGGCCCTTTGGCTTTGAAACGGAGATGAGCACCGTCCCCTAGAGTCAGGAACAACTAGCACATATGTGCCAGGGGCAACTCTCTAGGCTGCGTTTTGAATCCAGGTTTGGTTGAATTCTCAGATGCCATGTGGGGAGTTGGGTAAAGGGCCAATATTATGATGCCTTAATCCCATCCCCTTGGAGCTGAAGGGGAGAACTCTTTATTATGTAAAGGGACTGGCTTGGCCACCTTAATGGCCCATTTGCAAAGTGGGTGGAGGCAGGAAGCTGCAGGGAGCTACTCTCAATTTAAAACATGTTTCTTCCTTTTCACATCCAGGGAAATATAATATTCTGCCATTTCAATATTTCCTAGGATATTTCATTTTTTCTGGGAGAGGGATGGGTTTTAACTTCCTACAAGCCAAAGCCATTTTCTCTCTTTAAATATGCAAAAACTAGCCTATTCATAAATTAAACAATGGGGGCTTATTCTGGAGTCCTTGAGTGGTGTTAAAGAAAGAAACCCAGATGGAAAAGGGGAAAATGCAAAATATTTTAAGGGTGTCTGTCTTTTCTTACATCTAATTAATGTATCTTATTGTCTGATGTGTTGCTTTCTAGCTCATATCATCAGCTTCTGTCCCCTAAAGACTTCCCTTAATATTAAATGCTTATATTTTGCATGAATTATTTGGCGGTTTGTATTTTGGTGTGTGTGCAAATAAACCCCTTTGCAAAGGTCAAAAGTGTCTCTCAAAATTCAGGGAACCACATTAGCTCCATGCCAATTAGCTCAAAGGCAGCAATCACTTTTATTGATTTACTTAAATTACTTATTGGTTTAATTACTTATTGCTGCCCATCTCGCTTCAAAGCAACTCTGGGTGGCTTACAATATTAAAAGCAATAAAACCATAAAAGGTAAATGTTTCTAAAAACGATAAAAATATAATTGTAGTTAAAAGGTACAGTTAGGTGATGGGGAAGGAGTAGGATGTGCGTGTGGGAGCACTGGGATATTCTCTTTATTTGGGGGGGGGGCAAACTTGGTGACTTTGAGACGTGTAGACTTCAATTCCCAGAATTCCACAGGCAGCCCACAAGTCTTAAAACTTTTATTGTTATTGTTGTTATTTATTGTAAAAGTTTTATTGGCAGCAGAAAAAAGTTTGTTCCTTTGGAAATTATTTCTGAAATTTCCACTCTGGTTTCCCTGGAGATTTCCTCGTGGTCTCCCATCCAACTCTTCTTTAGGCAGTTTCTTCGCTTAAGATTGAGTAGATGCTGCGCCCTAACCGGGCCTTCATTCTCTGGTAAATATATTATCCTATAACTGCAATCAAAATCCGGAGAGCCATTGATGGGAAGCGCAAATCAACTCATTTACGGGGGGCGCCAGGTTGGCGATAGAGGCAGCCTAAGCCTGGAAAGGCTGCCCTGCGAAAGACCGCCTGCGCACGCGCAAGCAGGGGCCGGAAGGCGGGGCCTTCACGGCATTTTGGACGCGCGGCCAATGGAAGGAACGGGCGTTGGGGTTGACCTCAAGGGGCGGGGCACGACGACGGAGGGAGTTGCCTCTGGGTCAGAGCGAAGGGCGGAGAGGCTTGAGCCTGTGAGGCTTCCCTAGGTCTTTCCTGTCGCCATGGAGATGAGTACGCGCTGCGTTGCTAGGAGACGGGGAGAAGACACACGCGCGCGGAGCAGGTAAAGGGGAAACGAGGCGGGGTTGGCTCACCTTAAAATGGAGCCTCCAGGGACGGGCGCAGTCTACCCGTGGAAACCAAGCGGCAGCGGTTTTCCGGGTAGTAGGGCTGCTACGGCCCCCAGATCCTACGAGCCAGTGGGGGGGAACCTAAACTGAGACTTACCCCTGGAATTGTTTTGTTTTATTATTTTATTTTATTGTATTTTATTATTTTGTTCTGTTTTATTTATCTTTTTTAAAAAAAATAATTTTTATTCCATTTATTCATTTTATTTTATATTTTATTATTATTATTTTATTTCGCTTCCTCCTTCCCAAGGGTTTCTTAACATTTAAATTTAATGTCATGGATTTTAAATTAATTCATTTTAATGAGACATGCTTTTGGGCAGCTTACAAAATCCATCACACACACACACAAACACAAAACTGAGCGGCTTACAAAAGCTAAGAAGGCACTTCATTTGCTAGGTTGTTGGAAGCCTCTCTGAAGCAGGAAAGTTGGGGCAGCAGCCTGTAAATATTCCATCACCAACAATATTAAGGTAATAAAATAATGGTTTGAGGTCATCAGGATCTCTCACCCATTCCCAAAGATGTTGTTTCAAATCGCTTAATTTTTCCTTTGGGAAAAAAAAACTGTTTCGTTTTACAGAGACAACATCATCACGTTTTGCAAGATTTGACCGTAATGTCCGGACCAAACGTAATTTCTAATGTTGGATTTTCCCCCCCTACCAGAGGGATCCCCCCTTGTGGAGGACTCTGAAGCCGTTACCATGGCAACTCCACAGTGCTGTACAGCAGGATTCATTTTCTGGCAGTACGGTAGAAGCCGTTTTAAGGCACAACAGGCTGTATCTTAACAGAATACAAACCCCGAGGGGTTTTAGGGGTGTCTTACCCCCACAGTATTTTTCTCCAGAGAGTAAGTCATCTGTGTAACAAGGTTGGTTGAAATTGCTCAAGGGGTTCCAGAGTTATGCTGGAATACACATACACACACACATAGATTAAATTAAATTAAACCAATTTCATTGTATTTATTTTGTACAATGACAATAAAGACTATACCAGAGCAATATTTATTTATTTAATTTATTTATTTATAAATATATATATTTTTCCCTCCAGGTGCTGACATTTCTTCTTGTACACAGCTTTTCCCTGGCTGAAAAAAATGTGGTCCAAGTATCCAACTTTGTTCCCCAAGAGTTTTATCAGTTCCTTAAACCAAACGGTGAGTTGCCCCCAAGAGGGGGAAATAGTCTATTTTGCAAAAGGAAGCACTTTTTTGTATTTTTGTATACTGACCCAGGTAATAAAATGGGGCAGCTCTGCACGAACCCATATTATTATCGTTACATAAAAAGAAATACGTAGGTTTAAGCAGGAGATTGCTGGAGGGAACGGGCTTCCCAGGTCAAACTGGATAGTATTTCCATGCTATGCTGTTAGGTGGGTGCATGACAAGATTATTTTAAGCAGATATTTCTCGTATAATACACAATATTGCCAAAAGTATCCGCTCCCCCATCCAAATCATCAGAATCAGGTGTTCCAAACCCTTCCATGGCCACAGGGGTATCAAACCAAGTCCCTAGGCATGCAGACTGTTTGACACACACGTGTGAAAGGATGGGTCGCTCTCAGGAGCTCAGTGAACCCCAGCGTGCAACTGTGATAGGAAGCCACCTGTGCAACAAATCCAGTCGTGACATTTCCTCGCTCCTAAATATCCCACAGTCCACTGTCAGCTGTATTCTAAGAACATGGAAGTGCTTGGGAATGACAGCAACTCAGCCACGAAGTGGGAGGCCACGTAAACTCCTCCAACATCAGCGTGTGACCTCACACATGCACTTCTGGAAGAATGGTCCAAAATTCCCATCAACACACTCCTGAACCTTGTGGACGGCCTTCCCAGAAGAGCTGAAGCTGTTATAGCTGCCAAGGGTGGACCGACGTCCTATTGAACCCCATGGATTAGGAATGGGATGTCACTTACAGTAGGTTCCTAGGCGAGGAAAGGCAGGTGAGCAAATACTTTTGGCAATATAGTGTAGGTAGGAGTATGGGTGATCCTTGGGTGATCCTTGGCGCTCTCTGAGCTTGGTTGTTTTCTTGCAGACGTTTCATGACCCAACTAGGTAACATCATCACTGCTTCAAGGGTGGGAGGTTTGCAGAGTGGGTGAGGAGGAGGGAAAAGGAAGAGGGGGACTGTGGGGTCCTTGGCGCTCTCTGAGCTTGGTTGTTTTCTTGCAGACATTTCATGACCCAACTAGGTAACATCATCAGTGTTACTGGATTAGGTAATCAAATGCCTGCTGCAAGAAAGCACCAAGGACCCCACAGTCCTCCTCCTCCTCCTCTCCACAAAACCACATTCCCTTCTTGATTGTTTTCTTTCAGACGTTTCATTAGCCAAACTAGGTAACATCATCAGGGCCAGCTACTTAGCACTGATCTACTCTAATTACCTATCACAGCATCAGCCCTGGACCTGATGATGTTAGCAATAGCAATAGCACTTAGACTTATATACCACTTTACAGTGCTTTACAGCCCTCTCTAAGCGGTTTACAGAGTTGGCCTATTTGCCCCCATCAATCTGGGTCCTCATTTGACCCACCCCGGAAGGACGGAAGGCTGAGTCAAACCTTGAGCCTGGTGGGATTCGAACTGCCAAATTGCAGGCAGCCGGCAGTCAGCAGTAGTCGCCTGCAGTACTGCGCTCTTAACCACTGCGCCACTGCAATTAACTGAACTGCTCCTAACTGAACAACTGCTGTGCTTCACTTAACAAACGTCACAAGAAAGAGCCTAAAATGGAGCACAGTTCACTTTTACTCACGTCTCACTTAGCAACAGAAATTTTGGGCTCCATGGTGGACTTTTTACTTTACTTTTTTACTTTTATTCATATTTCTAGACCGCCCCCTCTCCCAAAAGGGACTCGGGGCGGTGTACAGTCGATGGAATACATAAAAATACATAAATAAACAAATACTTAAATATTTAAATACTTAAATAACTAAATGCTTACATGGAGGAGGTTATAAAAACTGTACATTCAAGTAAAGCATTTAAAATACAATATTTAAAAAATGACCCCTAAAAATACCCCAAAGAATTAAATTTAAAATAGTTCCCCAGAAATTCCAATTAAAAATATCTGCCAGGAGGTAAAATAAAACTATGAGTGACGTAAATCGAGGGCTTTCGGGTATCCATTCTTTCCCAAAGACCCTGGGAAAATCAATATGTGTGTCTCATTGGTTGACTTTTTTCAGGTTTTTGCTCCATTGTTTTAATGAAGATGCATTGCTTGTATGCCCCCCCCCCATCCCCCGGGGCAAATTTAGGATTACAGCCAATGGGAAAGGGAAGAGGTGCCCAGAAGACCCAAATTCAAATTACTCCTGCCACCCCCCGTAGCTTCAGGGATGAAGAAGGAGGAAAAGAAATCCCCGCAGCAGAAGACACAATCCAAGAGAGCAGGTGAGAAAAGAGTTGGGGGGGGGGTGGGGGAGATGTGGAATCATTTGCAGTGGTTCCTTTTTAGTTGAGTTCCACTTGTGGCCTAGTGAAAAGAAGGCCACTCAGAGATGGGAAGAGGCTGAAAAGTCCCAAAAGATCTAGGAAGGATAGAATCTTCTGGGTAGGAAGCCTCTTCCGCCCTCCCCGACAGAAGGAAGAAAGGAAAGGAACGGCTCTTCCTGTAGGGGAAGGGCCCCCTCAGTTTGGTTTAGTGGAAGAGAGGAAGCTGAGTGCGAGTCCTGCCTTAAACCCCGAAGCCAGTTGGGTGACTTCGAGGCAGTTGTTTTTTCTCCGCTCAGGGAGAAGGCAGGAGCCTGCACCTCTGACCTTCTGCCTAGGAAATTGTGTGGCTTAATCCATGCGCTTGTTTAGCAGGAGAGAGGGAGACAGAGAGAGAGAGAGAAAGGAGGGAAGAAAGGGAAGAGAAGAGGAAGGGAGGAAAGAAAGATTGAAGGAAGGAAGGAAGGAAGAAGGGAAGGGAAAAAAGACAGAAGGAAGAGGGAGAGAGAAAAGAGGGAGGAAAGGAAGGGAGGAAGAGACCGGAGGGAAGAGGAAGGAAGGAAGAAAGGAAGGAAGGAAAAGAAAGAAGGAAAAGAGAGAAAAGAGGGAGGAAAAGAAGGAAGGAAAGAAAAGAAAGAGAAAGGAAGAGAAGGGAGGGAGGGAAGAGGAAGAAAGTAAGGAAGGAAAAGAAAGAAAGAAAGAAGAAAGAGAAAAGGGAGGAAAGGAAGGAAGGAAAGAATAATGAAAGGAAGGAAGGAAAAAAAGTAAAGAGAAAGGAAGGAAGAGAAGAGAGAGGGAAAAGGAAGAAAGGAAGAAAGGAAAAGAAAGAAGGAAGAAAGAGAAAAGAGGGAGGAAAGGAAGGAAGGGAAGAATGAAAGGAAGGAAAGGAAAGGAAAAGGAAGGAAAAGAAAAAAGAGGGAGGAAAGGAAGGAAGGAAAGAGAAAGGAAGGGAGAGAAGGGAGGGAAGAGGAAGGAAGGAAGGAATATGAAGGAAAAAGAAAGAGAAAAACATGAAGGAAGGAAGGAGAGACAGATGGAAGGAAGGAAGGGAGAGGGAGGGAAGAGGAAGGAAGGAAGGAAAAGAAAGAAGGAAGAGAGAAAAAAGTAGGACGAAAGGAAGGACGGAAAGAAGAATGAAAAAAGGAAAGAGAAAGGAAGAAAGAGAAGGGAAGGAAGAGGAAGGAAGGAAGGAAGATGAAGGAAAAAAAGAAAAACATGAAGGAAGGAGAGACAGATGGAAGGAAGGAAGGGAGAGGGAGGGAAGAGGAAGGAAGGAAAATAAAGAAGAAAGAGAGAGAGGAAAAAAGAGGGAGGAAAGGAAGGAAGGAAAGAAGAATGAAAGGAAGGAAAGAGAAAGGAAGGAAGACAAGGGAGGGAAGAGGAAGGAAGGAAAAAGAAAGAAAAACATGAAGGAAGGAAGGAGAGACAGATGGAAGTAAGGAAGGGAGAGGGAGGGAAGAGGAAGGAAGGAAAAGAAAAGGAAGGAAGAGAAAAAAGAGAGGGAAGGAAGGAAAGAAGAATGAAAAAAAGAGAAAGGAAGGAAGAGAAGGGAGGGAAGGAAGAGGAAGGAAAAAGAAAGAAAAACATGAAGGAAGGAAAGAAATGAAAGATGGAGGAAGGAAGGAAGGAAGAAAGAAAAGGAAAGAAAGAAGAAAGGAAGGAAGGAAGGAGAAAGACAGATAGACAGAAACTATCTCACAATCTCCTGGGGATTGGCCGAAGTCACCCAGCTGGCCTTCAGACCTAAGGCAGGACTAGAACTCCCCACCTCCTGGTCCCTAGCCTGGCGCCTTCCCCAGTAGAGAAAACTTTTGCCCTCCGATGGTTTTGGTCCAGGGGGATCCCGTGGGGCCCCCTCCTCTGTCCCCCCCCTGAGCAGCTCCCCCCCTTCTCTTCTCTTTCCAGAGGAGCGCAGGGTCTGCAGCCTGGCCTTGAAGGCTACTCCCTCCATGCGGCACAAGGTCGGCTGGCACCAGGCCCTGACCGAAGAAATGGCCAAGGCCAACGTCAAAATCCTCCAGGTACCTGAGGGAAAAGAGGCCCTGGAAGCGGGGCTGGGGGGGTGGTGGTCTCCCTTGGGCCCCCTCCCCGTTTCCTGGCTGGGAGTTTCCCTGGAGTTTCAGACCGGAAGCTCAGATTTGGGGATCAGACCCCCTTATTACATTCTGAACTGGAAGGGCAAATGGAGAAACACCTGGAGAAAGAGGGAGTTTAGAAGGGTTAAGCCCCTCAGACCCTCTTGGCTGGGGTTGGCAGGTTGAGACAGATAGGAAAGAAAGGGAGGCAGGGAGGCAGGAAAGAAGGAAAAAAGGAAAGTTGACCTTGAGGAAGAAAGGAAGGGAAAGAAGGAGGGAGGGAGGGAAGAAAGGGGACAGGGGGAGGAGGAGAGAAGGAAGGAAAGAAGGAAGGAAGGAAGATATTAAGGAAGGAAGGAAGGAAGGAAGGAAGGGGAGAAGGAGAGAAGGATGGAAGGAAGGAAGAAAAAAGGAAGGATGGAAGGAGAGGAAAGGAAGGAAGGAGATTTTGATGAAGGAAGGAAGGAAGGAATGAGGGAGGGAGGGAAGGAGGGAGGGAGGAAAGAAAGGGGAAGAGGGAAGGAAGAGAGAAGGAAGAAGGAAGCTTGGTTGGAAGTCTGATCTTGAAGGAAAGAAAAGGAGGAAGGAGGAGAGAAAAGAGGAAGGGAGGGAGGGAGGAGAGAAGGAAAGAAAGATGGAAGGAGAGGAGGAAAGGAAAGAAAGAAGATATTGATCAAGGAAGGAAGGAAGGAGGGGGGCAGGAGGGAGGGAGGAAAGAAAGGGGAAGGGGGGAAGGAAGATAGAAGGAAGCTAGATAGGAAGTTTGACCTTGAAGAAGGAAGGAAAAGGAGGGAGGAGGAGAAAAAAGAGGAAGGAAGGAAAGAAAGAAGGGAGGGAGGGAGGAGGGGAGAAGCAAGGAAGGAGGAAGGAATGAAAAGGGAGGGTGGAAACAGGAACATAGGAAGGAAAGGGGAAGGAAGGAAGGGAGGAAGAAAGGAAGGAAAGAAAGAAAGGTGCAGGGGGAGGAGGAGAGAAGGAAGGAAGGAAGAAGCTAGGGAGGAAGGAAAGAAAAGGAGGGAGGAGGAAAGAAAAGGATGGAAGGAAAGAAAGAAAGGGGGAGGGGAGAAGGAAGGAAGGAAGGAAGGAGGGAGGAAGGAAGGAACGGAGGAAGCTAGGTGGGAATTCACCATTCTAGGACTTGGGGGGGGGGTCTCCTTCCCTCTGATGGCACTGGGGGGCTCCTTTGTCATCCAGGATTTCTTCACCTGGACAACTTTAAGGCGGCTGCATTTCCACTCCCAGAATTCCCAGGGCGGAGCTCCTCGCGGGAGTTTTGGAGCAGCAGAGGTGGAGACACAGACACCCCCCCCTTTGTCTTCCTTTCCAACCCCCCCCCCGCCCCCCTAGAGGCTTTCGAAGAGCAAGATGGCCAGCCTGGAGGAACTGAAGCGCCATTCCTTGGTGCTCCTGGAGAAGAACACAGACCTGATGGAGACCATCCAGGAGACGGAAGCCGATTCGGCCAACCAGGCCAGGTCCCTCCTGCAGCAGTACGACATGTTTGGGGTGAGGCTGCCTGGGAAGGGCCAGTCGGAGCACCGGAGCCCGGCTTTGGGGCACGGGGGGGGGGGGCTGCTGGGGGCCTTCACCCGCAGAGCAAGGGATACAGCAACCTCCCCTTTGGGTCCACCTGAACAGAAAAGGCAGCTGTTAGGGTCTCCTGCTTGAGCAGAGGTTAGACTAGAAGATCTCTGAGATCCCTTCCAACTCTGTTGTTCTGAAAGGAAGGAAGGAAGGAAGGGAAAGAGAGAGAGAGAGAGAGAAAGAAGAAGGAAGGAAAGAAAGGAAGGGAGAGAAAGAAAAAGAAAGGGAGGGAAGGAAGGAAGAAAGGAAAGTGAGAGAAAGAAAGGAGGAAGGGAGAAAAAGGAGGAAGGGAAAGAAAAAAGAAAGAAAGAAGGGAAGGAAGGAAAGGAAAGAGAGATAAAAAGGGAGGGAGGAAAAGAGAAAGGAAGGAAGGAAGGGAAAGAGAGAGAGAGAAAGAAAGAAAGAAAAAGAAAGAAAGAAATGGAATGGAATAGAATAATAAGGGACCTCAGAGGTCTTCTAGTCCAACCCCCTGCTCAAGCAGAGTTAGCACCCGGAGCCATATTTACCGGAATGCAGGCCATCAGCTCCGGCTCACAGGTGCACCCTGGCCACCTGATTTTCGGCCTTCCCGAGGGCTGGGGGAGGCCGTTTTGCCATGGGAGGGTGAAAACTACTCACGCACATGTGCGTGTGTGTGTGTGTGTGTGTGTGTGTCACACACGCATGCGCAGGTGGGCGGGGCACAAACGATAGATATCCCGCACATGCACAATTTTGGCCCGCCTTTAGAAAAAGGCTCCCCATCAGGGCCCTAAGCCAAACCCACTTCCTGGATCCGTTCTGCGTCCGTTTTAGCCCCCAGCCCCTTAATCCTCTTGGTAGTGGCGGCGTAGTTTCTTACACGGAATGCAGACTTGGAAGGTGCCTTGGAGGTTGTATTGATTGGAAGGTATAGTTAGATTAGGAATTAAATACGGTTCAAGTTAGTTTAGGTGTTGAATCCTGTTCCTTTAAGACAGGGGTGTCCAAAGTTGGGAGCTTTAAGACTTGTGGACTTCAACTCCCAGAATTCCCCAGCCAGCTCTGCTGGCTGGGGAATTCTGGGAGTTGAAGTCCACAAGTCTTAAAGTTCCCAACTTTGGACACCCCTGCTTTAAGAGATTACCTTTCAGGTCATGCAGAATTGCCTTCTGGGAAATGTAGTCTTTATGTCATGCCACATCTGCCTTGCTGATTGGCCACGGGATTACACCTCTGTGTACTTCTGTACCTTAGGCTGCTGGCTCAATGCATCATGCAGACCAGCGGTCATTTTGAATCCTAGCAAAGGAAGCTAAAGTTCCGCTTCTCACCTTGGGGAAGGAAGCACCTCTTCTCACCTGCGCATCATAGGATCAAAGCAAGGTGTGTCTCTCAGAAGAATCTCAGCAGTTTTTGAGAAGGCCTGGAAAATAAACGTAATTTGCACGATTTCAGTTTGCTGCCTGAGAAGTTTATCTGCCTGAGAAGAGCGATCCTACGCTTGGACCAAAACAGTGAGAAGAGAGCTAAGCCTCTCCTTGAGAAAGAAAGACTCCGTTGACATGGGAAGTGTTAAACCTCTCTTTGCAAAGGACAGATTTTGTTCAGGGGGGGGAAGCAGGTTTGCATCCTCGTCTTGGAACAAGTCAGAAAAACCCTGTTTCAGTAAATCCAAGCGGAAGATTTTGATTCCTCCTCTTTGCAGAGTAAGATACCTGATTGTAAAAGCCTCATAGCCCCATGGAGAAGTTTCCATAGACGTAGGATTTGCATGATAAGACCATTCGGCCAGGTGGAATCTGCGTTTTAATGAAAGGCAAATAAAACCCCAGGCA
Organism: Natrix natrix natrix; assembly: GCA_029891615.1. Lineage (NCBI taxonomy): Eukaryota > Metazoa > Chordata > Lepidosauria > Squamata > Natricidae > Natrix > Natrix natrix. The sequence continues at coordinate 173,774 of JAKRSK010007105.1, forward strand.
ACTTAAGTTTTGTTCAGCTGCTTTCTTTAACTCTTGTTTGAAAATTAACTGGAAAGGCAAACAACCCCCTTCACAGTTTGCAAGCTAATCTCAGTCCAAAATTGGGACCCTGCCAGGGGAGAAAAGCCCTCGGGAACCCCAGAACCGGACCTCTCGCCTGTAAATCCTCTTCACAGGGAAAAGCCAAAGGCCAGTTCCTCCAAATATTAGTTAGACGAAGCGCCCTCTGATGGCTCACTTAGGAACAGCAACCTGTATTTTGGCTACTTGCACGCACCACCCTCTGGTGGTCATTCTGTGAACCACAGGCACGTGTTCAAGCCACCAGCCTGCAACGCACCCTAGTGGCCAAAAAGTGAGCTGTGTCGACATTGCCTAAATCTTGCAACACAAAAAATGAACTGCGCTGACATATTCTCAACCTTCTCAATGCCACGACCCTTTAATACTGTTCCTCATGTGGTGACCCCCAACCATAAAATTGGTGTCTCGGTTCCTAAGACCATCGAAAATATGTGTTTTCCAATGGTCTTAGGCGACCCCTGTGAAAGGGTCTTTCGACCCCCAAAGGGGTCGTGACCCACAGGTTGAGAACCACTGTCCTAAAGCTTGCAACTCACCATAGTGGCCAAAAAGTGAACTGCACCAATATCTCCTAAAGCTTGCAACACGCCCTAGTGGCCAAAAAGTGAACTGCGCTGACATCTCGTAAAGTTGCAACGCAACCTTGTGGCCAAAAAGTGAACTGCGCCAACATCTCCTAAAGCTTGCAACACGCCCTAGTGGCCAAAAAGTGAACTGCGCTGACATCTCGTAAAGCTTGCAACGCAACCTTGTGGCCAAAAAGTGAACTGTGCCAACATCTCCTAAAACTTGCAACATGCCCTAGTAGCCAAAAAATGAGCAGTGTTGACATCTCCTAAAGCTTGCAATGCACCCTAGTGGCCAAAAAGTGAACTGTGCCAACATCTCCTAAAGTTTGCAACGCACCCTACCGGCCAAAAAGTGAACTGCGGCAACATCTCCTAAAGCTTGCAATGCACCCTAGTGGCCAAAAAGTGAACTGCGGCGACATCTCCGAAAGCTTGCAACGCACCCTAGTGGCCAAAAAGTGAACTGCGGCGACTTCTCCTAAAGTTTACAACACACCCTAGCGGCCAAAAGGTGACTTGCCCTGAAAACTCTTAATATATTCAGGAAATTTCCTGTTTTAATTTCAAGTCATGGAGTCTCCTGTCATGGCAGACATGTCCGACATGCCTAACCTCAACACAAACTCAGAATTTCTTGTTCAAAACTCAGGATTGGTTGTTGAACACTCAGAAATGACAGAAGCCCCTCGAACAACTGACGACTCGAGGGAGCAGAGAAAGCTTCCTGAGTCACGCCTGAGGGAGAATTGTGACAAGCACTGTCAACGTTATAACAAATCCTGGGAAAGGCTGCTGAAGCTCTGCAACGCACCCAACAATGAGACCTCCTCCAGGCACATTAACTCACTGGTGGATGAGCTTTTCATGGAATGGGAGGATTGCGAAAGCCGTATCGTCAACATTCCATCGCAGCTAAGAGACCCAGAACTCCAAGAGATCACAAAAGGCTTAGAGGCTCTGGGCGAAGAGCGTAACCAGTTCTTCCAATGCAACAAAAACCATTTCCCTGCTGCACTGGAGGCAAAGGATAGACCGCAGGAGAAGTCCAAAACCGAAGTGTCGCATCATTTGCCTGCGCCATCCCAGCAGTCCCATGCGGCTTCCTTTCCCTCTTCTAGGAAAGCCTCATCCCTTCACCCCAAGCCAACCCCGACTCACAACAATCTTCCCATTACAGCCAAATATCCCGAACCTCAAGAAAAGACACTCTTGCTGAGCAAGACGCGAGCGCATAAGTAGAAGCCATGGCGGCCATAGCAGCTCTAGATGTAGCAGAGGAAGAGGAATTTCAAAGGGAAGAGATGGCAGTTGTGGCAGCTATGATGTATCCACATAAAGCCACAGCTCAGGCCAGCCTCGAGTTTCTTCAGCGCAAGCGGGAGGCTATAGAAGAAACTGGGCCGACACTCCACATGCGAATGCCGACAGCGTTTCTCTCGACTTCAGTCCTGGAAAGTTGGAAAAGGAGAACTCGCACAAGTGCGTTGAAGCCTACATGGACGACCAGTGTTCGCTAAAGAGGGGGCGAAGATGAGAATTGCAACCGCCAGATCTACGAACTAATCAAAACGTAGCCAGCGTCACACCCACACCACGAGACCCCCTTCTTGGATCTAAAGAACCTACCCCAACAAACCAGGACACAAAGTTTGATCAAGTCAGCCCATCAGCAGAAGCGAAGGTTTCTCAACAGGTAGACACACAAGAAGCCTCAACCTCCAAGCTCAACGCAAAGGGCAGAGAATTCTCACCAGACCTTGAAGGCAACTGGAACATCTGGAACAATGAACGCAATCAGTCTGCCGAGCAGCAGCGAAGACAGCTGTTGTCTGCGTCACGGCAAGGTGAAATTGTCATGAAGTATTCTGCAGAAAAATGCCAGCTATCCCCGGCACCCGCCCTGATCCTAGAGACTCTGAATCACCTCACACATACCACCCGATCTGCCTAGCTAAAGTCTACCCAGCTGGATGCCCAGAAGAAGCCGTGAAGATGTATGTAATACTGGCCTCACAAAGCAATCAATCGTTCGCCAGGTCAGCATTCTTCGACCTCTCTGACATCCCACGTGAAGAGACGCACTTCACGATATCAAGGTGCACTGGGCACTGGCACACGGCGGGGAAGGAAAGTCGCCGGACTCTGCATAGAATCGTTGGATGGGAGTTCACAGTTCCCACTGCCGCCATTGCTCGAATGGGACGCCTCACCAGATCATCGTAGTTGGATTGCGACACCGGAGGTAGCAAGGACCATACCTCACCTGAGGCACATGGCTAATCACTTTCCTGCCCTTGCTCCTGAAGCCGAAATCATGCTCGTGCTGGGAGTGGACGCCCCTGACGCTTTTGCTCCCCAGGGAATGGTCAGAGGCCTCAAGGGCTCCCCATTAGCCCTCAAGACAGGACTGGGATGGGTCATCCTTGGAGTGGTTGGTGACAATCGGCTGCAGGTCCCAACCCAGGCGAATGTCTACGCCGCCTCCATTCTCATTAATGGGAGAGCATCCCACTAGAAACCGTGCCGAAAACACTTGACGACGTCAACAAGCAACCCCGCTTAAGGAGCAACTGTGTTCCAGACCAGCGAAGAAGACAACCACGTGGCCTTGTCGATAGAGGACAAAGAATTTATGCAGCTCATGAATCAGGAGCTTCAACAGGATGCTACTGGGAGCGGAGTAGCCCCTTTTCACATGCCCAGACCATGCCTGCTGAGCAACCACGAGGAAGCGCTCTCAAGTCTAAGGCGACTCCTGAACAGGAAGCCTGGAATGAAAGCTCATCTAGTGGAATTCATGGATAAGATGGTCCAGAACGGACACGCCGAGCTTGCCCCCACCTCTGGGAAGAAATGAAGGGTGCTGGTACCTGCCGTTCTTTGGAGTGCACCATCCACAATAGCCAGGCCAGATACCGTAGTGTTCGACACCAGCGTACACTTCTCTCTGAACGAAGTTCTTCTCACGGGGCCTGATCTCACCAAGAGCCTGCTCGGCATTCTCATCTGCTTCAGAAAGGAAGCCATGCCATCATGGCCGACATCCAGCAGATGTTCTACTCAGTCCTCACCGGGGAAGATCGTCGCAACTCCCTACATTTCCCGCAGTTCAGCGGCGAACAGCCCAACCAACAGATAACGGAATGCAGAATGCCAGTGGACGTCTTTGGGAATGGCTGTCCCCGGCAATCACCGACTGTAGCCGGCAACACACCGCTTGTGTGGGTGAAGACAAATACTTTGCAGATGCCAAACGATTCGCGGAACGGGACTTCAATGTTGACAATAGCCTAAAATCCATACCCACCCCGGCAGAGGCCATAGACTTACTGCGTTTCCCCGAAAATAAGACAGGGTCTAATTTTCTTTTGACCCCTGAAATATGGCCTTATTATCGGGACGGCTTATTTTTTTGGGGGTGCAGGAGGCGGTGAACGTGGTCACCTCATGGCTGCTGTGTTGCACTACTGTGACAGTGCAATGCAGCCATTCGCCCCCGAGGCTGTGCCCGCGTCCTCCCGTTCCCACAGTCTTTTGCCAAGAAGCTCTACACCAGGCCAATCACCGACCTGGTACTGCTCGAAGGAAGAAGAGACTTGAAGATTGAACCTCAAGCTTTGCGTGCTTTGTCTGTTGCATTGTTTGATGCTCTACTTCTGTTCATTTTAGTTAATGGTTAGTTAACAGTGGAATTTATAATTCCAGGCAGGGAGTGGACTGATTCAAGGGTACAGTTAGACTAGGAATTAAATACTGTTCAACTTAGTTTAGGTGTTAAATCCTGTTCCTTGAAGAGATTTCCTTTCAGGTAATGTAGAATTGCCTTCTGGGAAATGTAGTCTTTATGTCATGTCACACCTGCCTTGTTGATTGGCCACGGGATTATATCTCTGATAGGCTGCTGGGTCAATGCATAATGCAGACCAGCGGTCATTTTGAATCCTAGCAAAGGAAGCTAACTTCAGCTTCTCACCTTGGGGAAGGAAGCACCTCTTCTCACCTGCACATCATAGGATCAAACTATGATGTGTGTCTCAGAAGAATCTCAGCAGTAATCGTAAGTTATTATTTTTGCGAAGGCCTGGAAAATAAACAGGGGGTTGGACTAGAAGACCTCCAAGGTCCCTTCCAACCCTGCTATTGTATTGTATTGTACTGTAAACGTAGTTTGTACGATTTCCTGTTTGCCTGGTGGAGTTTATCTGCCTGAGAAGAGCGATCCTACGCTTGGACCAGAACAGAGGTCTTCTAGTCTGACCCCTCGCTCAAGCAGGAGACCAGTTCAGAGAGGTGGCCATCCAGTCTCTTCTTAGAAACCTCCAGAGATGGAGCACCTACAACTTCTAGCAGCGAGCGGTTCCACTGGCTAATCGTACTCTTGTTACTTCATATGCCACAGCGGATCATCGCCACTCTCCGAGACTCCAATCAGAACCAAATTGGTGCTGCCAAAGCAGACCTCAGCGCCGCGGAGAAGAAAGTGGAGAAGAAAGTGGCGAGTAAGTGGTGCCCCCCTGTCCTCCTCGCTTGGGAGTGGGCCGGGGGGCTGGGCAGAGGAGAGCTCCACAATTTTCAAATCCCCAAGGAAGCAGTAGCGCCTTGCGGCCAGATTGCTTATCAAGCACCCATTCATTTAGCGACTGTTCAAAGTTACAGCCGCGTTGAAAAAAGGGAGCCCTGACTGGTCCTTGCAAACATTTGTTCATTCATTCATGTATGTGCAGGACTTATTTACTTTACTTTACTTTATTTAGAATTTATAGACCGCCCCCTCTCTCCGAGGGGACTCGGGGCGGTGTACAGACAAAAGCTAAAAACCATATATACAATAACAATATTAAATACCCCTTTGTAAAAACAAATGAAATATGGAGTCTGTACAGTGATAATAAAAATTAAAACAGGTTAAAAGGACAACCCCTTAAAATTTAAAATGCCAGCCAGGAGGATTGAAAATTAAAACTACGATTGGGCCAGGCCAGCTAATTGGAACAGGTGGGTCTTGAGTTTCTTGCGGAAGGAGCAGAGATCGGTAGTAGTTCTGATGTCGGCGGGGAGGTCATTCCAGAGGGTCGGGCCCATCACAGAGAAGGCCCTACTCCTGGGCGCTGCCCGCTGGCATTGCCTAGTGGACGGCACCCGGAGGAGTCCCTCCCTGTGAGAGCGAATTGGTCGCAGGGATGTATGGGGTAGGATGCGATCCCGCAGATAGCTAGGTCCTGTGCCATGGAGCGCTTTAAAGATGGTGATCAACACCTTGAAACGCACCCGAAAAGCCACAGGCAGCCAGTGCAGCTCACGCAGGAGAGGTGTTATATGGGAGTATCTAGTACATCCCATGATTACCCGCGCGGCCGCATTCTGGACCAGCTTATGGGGTCAAAGTCCAGGCACTTGGAAACTGGCAAGGCCTTGTGACTGTGTGCATGTGTGTGCATGCATGTATATGTATGTGATGGGATTCAGCCAGTGCGCACCAATTCGGGAGAACCAGTTGCTACATTTCTCAGCAGTTTGGTGAACTGGTTGTTGGAAGAAATCTTTAGGGCCGAGAACCAGTTGTTAAATTATTTGAATCTCACCGTGTGTGTATGTATGTATGTGTGTATATATATAAAGTGTTATGTCAAAGCACCTGGTATGCCCAAATATGGGAGGGAGCCTACTGCTTCCCTTTTGCCTTTCAGCCCCACTCCAGGAGCCTTCCAGGCAGAAAAACCATTTTGTGGTGCATTTTTGCTGATCAATAAACGAAGGGAGACTAGCTTAGATCTATTTCCAGCTATTTAGCTCTCATCAGCTAGCTATACCCTCGCTGGGATTCGAACCTGGGCTGTTTTTACATGTTAGGTAGTTGTATTAGCCTCTAAGCCACAAGCTCTCCTCCCTTATCAGCTGAGCCAAGGGAATGATTAAGTGGTTTTTTTTTTCTTTTGTCAAAGCACCTGGTATGCCCAAATATGGGAGGGAGCATACTGCTTGTATGGAGAAGAGAACCCATGATCTATTTATCATATCTATTATCTATCATTTATATCTGTATCTAGAGAGAGAGAGAGAGAGAGAGAGAGAGAGAGATGAGAAAGAGAGAGAGAGAGAGAGAGAGAGATATGAGAGAGTAGATAGGTAGGTAGATAATGTATTTTTACATCTATCTACCACATCTATTATCTATCATTTATATCTATGTAGATTGATTGATTGATCGATAATATGTCTGTCTGTCTGTCTGTATCTATCTATTTATCCCATCTATCTACCTATCATATCTATTATCTATCTATCTATCTATCTATGTATGTATGTATGTATCTATCTATCTATCTATCTATCTATCTATCTATCTATCTATCTATCTATCTATCTATCTCTCTCTCTATCGGTAGATAGATAGATATAGATAGATAGATAGATAGATAGATAGATAGATAGATAGATAGATAATATATCTATCTATCATATCTGTCATTTATATCTATGTAGATTGATTGATCGATAATTGTCTGTCTATCTATTTATCCCATCAATCTACCTATCATATCTATTATCTATCATTTCTATCTATCTATCTATCTTATCGGTCGATCAATCAATCGATCGATCGATAGATAGATAGATAGATAGATAGATAATCTATCTATCATATCTATTATCTATCATTTATATCTATGTATCTAGAGAGAGAGAGAGATGAGAGAGTAGATAGGTAGGTAGAAAATGTATTTATACATCTATCTACCATATCTATTATCTATCATTTATTTCTACGGTATATAGATTGATTGATTGATTGATAATATGTCTGTCTGTCTGTCTATCTATCTATCTATTTCTCCCATCTATCTATCTACCATATCTATTATCCATCATTTATATCTATGTATATCTATGTAGATAGATTGCTAGATAGATGCAAAGAGACCTTGTCTGTGTCTGTCTGTCTGTCTAGCTAGCTACTTACCTACCTTCTCCCTCCCTCCCTCCCTCCCTCCCTCCCTCCCTCCCTCCCTCCCTCCCTCCCTCCCTCTCAATAGGCTGCCTGTGTAAGCTGCTTAGAGAGGGCTGGGTGGAAAACCCTGTGAAGCAGCGTATAAGTCCAAGGCCTCTGGCTATTTTCTTTTGAGAGCGGGCATCAGAGTTCCATGTTTTCAAGAGCTCTTCCCAGTAAAACAAAGTGGCCATTGAGCTTCTCTTTTCTTCTCTTCCAGAACTGGACCAGGAGCTGAAACAGGTGGGCACCAGAGTGCACACCCTGCAGGAAGAGGTCAACGTCCTGCGATCCTACATGGACAAGGAGTATCCGCTGAAGGCCGTCCAGATCGCCACCCTTCTGCGCACCATCCGGAACCTGAACGAGGAGCAGCAGGTGGGCGGGAGGGTGGGGGGTGACCTTCCCAGGCCCCCAGTCTCAAGGGTGGGGTGGGGTCCTTGGACCCTTCTTTAAAGACACCCCTTGCCCCCGCTGCCCACTGTTCTGCCTCCTCCAGTATGAATTGGAAGACACCGAAGATCTGGCCAGGCGGTTCCTGGACACCTTAGCCAGAAAAGCCAGAGACGAGCAGGAGCGCATTCTGCATTCTGTGGCCGATGTGAGTGGACATCGCTCTGACTGGCCCCCATGGCACCTTCCCCTCTTCCCCCCCCCCTCAAAAGGCAACTGGACTTTCTTCTGTATTTTTTTCCCCTTTGAAAATGTTTCACTTCTCATCCCAAGAAGCTTCTTCAGTTCTAGCTGACTGGAGGGGAGAGACCGGACAGCCATTTCTCCTGAATAGTATATATTATGGGGTCACCTGCTTGAGCAGGGGGTTGGACTAGAAGACCTCCAAAGTCCCTTCCAGCTCTATTCTTGACGCATTGATTGGGCAGGGGGTTGGACCAACAGAGTTGTGAGGTACCTTGTAGGTCTTTGCAGGTCAAGCAGGAGACCCTACAATATTTCTGACCGATGGCAGTCCAGTCTCTTCTTGAAAGCCTCCAGGGATGAAGCTTCTGAAGGCAACTTCTGCTCCATCGGTTGATGGTTCTCACTGTCAGGAAATTCCTCCTTGTTTCCAGGTTGAATCTCTCCTTGGTCAGTTTCATTCTTTCCATTCTTCCTTGTCTGGCCTTTGGGTGCTTTGGAGAATAGCTTGACCCCCTCCTCTTGGTGGCAGCCCCTCAAATATTGGAAGATGCTAGCTATCCTGTCTCCCCTGGTCCTTCTCTTCCCTAGTTCTTGCAACTGTTCTTTGTGTGTTTTAGCCTCCAGTCCCCTCTTCATCCTGGTTGCTCTTCTCTGCACTCTTTCTAGAGTCTCCACATCTTTTTCATAGTGTGGTAACCAAAACTGGATGCAGGATTCTAGGTGTGGCCTTACTAAGGCTTTATAGAGTGGTGTTAGTACCTCCCTTGATCTTGATTGTATCCCTCGGTTAATGCAACTGAGGATTGCATTGGCTTTTTTGGCTGCTGCTGCACACGGCTGGCTCCTATTTAACTGGTTGTCCACTAAGACTCCAAGATCTTCTCACATGTCTTAATTTTGTCGTTCTTTTTTTGTCGTTCTAGGAAAAGCTGCTGCAGTACCAGGACGGTCTGGAGCAGATGCACCGGAACAACACGGAGCTGAGAAGGCAGATAGACGTGCAAAAGGAGGCAAGGAAATCGGGGAATTGCAGCCAGTTAACTGAGCTGATGTCAGGGTCGGCTGGAAGTTGCTTCTCTTGATCCCCTGGTGGCCCCCTATCCCACGGCATAACCTTCCAGGAGGTTTCGTGGCCGCTAGGAACTGCCACGTATAGAGGGCAAAGAGAAGTCCTGAATTGAGGCCTTTGCGAGACAAGTAGTCCTTGACTTACAACAGCTCATTTAGTGACTGTCCTAAAGTTACAACGGCACCCCCCAAAAAGTGACTTACGGTCTTTTTTCCACTCTTTCGACCGTCGCAGCATCTCCATGGCCATGTGAAAAATTCAGACGTTTGGCAACTGACTTGTATTTATGACGGTCGGCGTCTCCCGGGGATCACACAATCCTCTTTTGCGACCGTCGGACCAGCCAGGTCAACGGGGAAAGCTGGATTCACTTTGCAACCGTGGGACTAACTTTTAACGACAGCCGTGATTCGTTTAACAATGTTCAGGTCATGAAAAAACACCGCAACCGTCCTAAATACGAGTCAGTTGCCAAGCGTCCAAATTTTGACTTAGTGACTATGGGGACGCTGCCACGGTCGTAAATGTGGAAAACGGTCCCGGGTCCCTTTTTCCAGTGCTCTTGTAATGCTGGTCACTAAATGAACAGTTGTAAGTCGAGGACATGGGACCCGGTGGCTCCATGGCTAAGACACTGAGCTTGTCGATGAAAGAGGTCGGCCGTTCAGCGGTTCGAATCCTTAGCGCCACGTAACGGAGTGAGCTCCCATTTCTTGTTTCAGCTTCTTCCAATTCAAAAGCAGGTAAAAAATGCAAGTAGAAAAATAGGAACCACCTTTGGTGGGGAGGGAACAGCGTTCCGTGCTCCTTCGGCGTTGAGTCATGCCGGCCACATGACCACGGAGACGTCTTTGGATACCACTGGCTGTTCGGCTTTGAAAGGGAGATGAGCACTGCCCCCTAGAGTCAGGAACGACTAACACAGATGTGCTAGAGCTCAAAACGATCCTCCGAGCAAACCGGAAGTGTCTTCTGGTTTGCTCGGAGGGTCGTTTTAAGCGTTCCGAAGGCTTTAGGGACCGTCCGGAGGCTTCCCTGACGCCTCCGGAGGGCATCCGGGGGGGCGGGAGAGGCTGCTTTCGCCCTCCCCAGGCTCCTATAAAGCCTCTGGAGCCTGGGGAGGGCAAAAAATGGCTTTAAAAAAGGGTGAACTCAGCTGGCCAGCGTGCGCATGCCCTGACAAATGGCTCCGCGTGCCACCTGTGGCAGGCGTGCCATAGGTTCGCCATCACTGTGCCAGGGGAACCTTGACCTTAAGTTGAGGACTACCTGAAATAGGGGGCCCTGGAGGCCAACCGTGTTGCAAAGGCCATGCAGGAGGAGCTGGGAGGTTCAGCCGGGAGTGGGAGATTCTGAACCCCTGGCCCTGCTTCCCTTTGCAGGTGGTCGACGACCTGGTGAAAGACGTGAGGGAGCTGCAGAAGAGCATCATCACCCTGCATCACTCCCTGGGGGACCCCTACAACACCATCTTCCCAGACATCCTCCTGCGCCGGCCCAAGTACTGCCCCTCCATTTGCACCTCCATCTCCCTTTTTATGCAGCCGCACGGCAGTGGTGGCTTCCGGGGGGTACGGCCTGGTACGGGCGTACCGGTGGTAGCTGGGAGCAGCAGCTACCGTACCGGAACGGTGGGCCGTTTGGCCCGCCCGCCCGCGTTCCTTACCTGCTCATGCCTGCTTCTCTCTCTCACCCCCCAGATGCACCCCAGACATGGAGGTCGTTCTGGACATCCCGACCGATGACGATTTCCCCTTGTAGTCGCCCGAAAGGAAGCGGGGAGCCCACATCTTGACTGCCAAAACCTGCTTGGCCTCCATTGTCGGTTGGCTTCGGCTGTGTTTGACCCGGATTGGGTGCTGCCTCCTGGCCAGCTAAATCTTGCAGCCGTCTTTTAAATTTCCTCAATCAAATATATCGGGGTTTTCGTTTCCTCTATTAAAGGCAGCCTTTATCGGACTGAATGGTGGTGGGTTTATCGCCGGAGCACCCCGAAAACAAATGCTCCGTTTTCCTCGTTGCACCCCAATAGCGAATGCGGAGTCGAGGCCCTCTGTGAAGGCTGCAGTGAGCAGGATCCCTGCTTTCTTATACAGCTAGTCCTCGACTTACGACCCCCCCCCCCCCAATTGACCCCGACATTTCTGTGGCTGAGTGAGACATTTGTTCAGGGAGTTTTGGCCCATTTTACGACCTTCCTTGCCAGAGTTATTAAAGCAGGGGTGTCCAAACTTGAGAACTTTAAGACTTGTGGACTTCAACTCCCAGAATTCCCCAGCCAGCATAGCTGGCTGGGGAATTCTGGGAGTTGAAGTCCACAAGTCTTAAAGTTCCCAAGTTTGGACACCCCTGTATTAAAGGAATCGGTGCCGTCAAGTTAGTAGCACGGTTGTTAAGGGATCCTGGCTTCCTCCAATTGGCTTTGCTATTCAGAAGATCACAAAAGGGGATCCCACGATCTCAGAAACAGCAATGTGAGTGCATTGCCAAGCGGCTGAATTTTGATCCCATGACCACGGGGAGGCTGCAAAGATCATAGCTGTGAAAAACGGTCACAAGTCACTTTTTTTTAATGCCATTGTAACTTTGAATGGTCACTAAATGGACTGTTGGAAGTCGAGCATTACCTGTAAAGCAAGCAGCCTTTTAAATTCAGCCCTGCATGGAAAGGCATATAATAGTTCTACAACCACAATTCAGTCCAATAAAGAGTGCAGAGAAGAGCAACAAAGATGATTAGAGGACTGGAGGCTGAAACATAAGAAGAACGCTTGCAGGAACTGGGTGTGTCTAGTTTAATGAAAAGAAGGACTAGGGGAGACATGATAGCAGTGTTCCAATATCTGAGGGGCTGCCCCAGAGAGGAGGAAGGGGGTCAAGCTATTCTTCAAGGCACCCGAAGGCCAGACAAGGATAATGATGGATGGAAACTGACCAAGGAGAGATTCAATCTGGAAATAAGGAGGAATTTTCTGACAGTGAGAATCATCAGCCAATGGAACAGAAGTTGCCTTTGGAAGTTGTGGGAGCTTCATCACTGGAGGCTTTCAAGAAGAGATTGGACTGCCATCTGTTAGAGATGGTGTAGGGTCTGCTTGGGTGGGGGGTTGGACTAGATGACCTACAAGTTCCCTTCCAACTTTGTTAATCTGAATCTCTCTGAGTTGATCAAAGCAGGCCTGGAGACTAAAACATACGATGAACGGTCACAGGAACTGGGCCTGACTAGTCTAGGGAAGAGAAGGACAAGGGGAGACAGGAGAGCATCTTTCAATATTGGAGAGGCTGCCCCAGAGAGGAGGAGGGGGGTCAAGCTATTTCCCAAAGCACCTGAAGGCCAGACAAGGAATAATAGATGGAAACTGATTAAGGAGAGATTCAACCTAGAAATACAGAGGAATTTTCTGATAGTGAAGACAATCAACCAATGGAACAGAAGTTGCCTTCAGAAGTTGTGGGAGCTTCATCCCTGGAGGCTTTCAAGAAGAGATTGGACTGCCATCTCTCAGAAATGGTGTAAGGTCTCCTGCTTGAGTGGAGGGTTGGACTAGATGACCTATAAGGTCCCTTCCAACTCTATTAACATTCTTATTTCTGTTGCTAAGCAAGACCATTGTTAAATGAGTTTTCCCCCATTTTACAACGTTCCTTGCCAGGTCTGTTAAGTGGATCACTGCTGGTGGTTACGCCAGTAACCCATTTGTGACAAAGAATGGATCCTGGTTTGTTTCATTGCAGCCTCCGAATTCACCACTAGGTGGAGACAAATGGCGTTTAAATTGATCAAAGGTGTACTTCCCTTGTTAAGTGAGGTGGTCACAACTCTGACCTTACACTTAACGCAGGGGTGTCCAAACTTGGGAACTTTAAGACTTGTGGACTTCAACTCCCAGAATTCCCCAGCCAGCCATTCTGGGAGTTGAAGTCCACAAGTCTTAAAAGTTCCCAAGTTTGGACACCCCTGACTTAATGCAACCCATAACTATGCAATTTTGGTCACCATATTACAAAAAATAAGATGTTGAGACTTTGGGAAAAGTTCAGAGAAGAGCAACTAAGATGATCAAAGGCCTGGAGACCAAAACATAGGAAGAACGGCTGCAGGATTTGGGTTTGGCCAATCTAGAGAAAAGAAGGACCAGGGGGGACACAATAGCAGTCTTCCAATATCTCAGGGGCTGCCATAAAGAAGAAGAAGTCAATTTATTTTCCAAAGCACCAAAGAAGGCAGGACAAGAAACGATGGAAACTGACCAAGGAGAGAAGCAATTTAGAATTAAGGAGAAACTTCCTAACAGGACAATTAACCAGTGGAACAGCTTGCCACCAGAAGTTGTGGCTTCTCCATCACTGGAGGTTTTCAAGAAGAGACTGGACAGTCACTTATCTGACATAGTAACTTATCCTGCTTGAGCAGGGGGCTGGACTAGAAGACCTCCTATGTCCCTTCCAGCTCATTCATTCTATTGGATGCCATTTACCTCAAAGCAACTCATTTGTTAAGGACTCCAGTTCAAATCATGACATACGTCTCCTTGGAGACAAAGACATGAAGCTTTCAGTCTGAAACGGTGTAGAAAGAGAAACGCAGATGAAAAGTAAAAAAAACAAATGGAGCAAATGCAAAATTTTCATAACTTTGGGCTGTTCTGGGACTGTTCAGATAGTCCTCAACTTACAACCATTCATTTAGCGACGATTCAAAAGTTAACACTTGGGGCAAGACAGGTCATAAAGTGAAGCAGGGCAGCTTTCTCGTTAGCAACGGAAATGCTAGGCTCAACTGGTTATACATCGAGGACTACTTACTGTGCAAGTTTATTTTTTTAAAAAACCCAATGAAATCAGGTAGTAAGTAAATAAATACAAATAAATGTAAATACAGATAGTTCTTGTCCGTTTTGGTCATAAGTCGGGCTTCACCTCGAGTGTTCATTAACTTAGCACACCTAGGAGAAGGCTTAATTCAAGAATTACCTTGTTCTGAGTGAAACAGGAATAAAAACAAATGGATCTTTTTTTTAAAAAATGCACATTTTCTGAGAAATTCCACATTGGGATTGGGACAGAAAGTCCTGGTAAGTATCAACATTGCAATGGAGGGCTGAACTTGGGCATTGCTGAGCATCTGCTGCTCTCATTAAATCCTTTCTCACAGCTCCACCTTGGTCTCGTGGTCCTCTGAACACTCCAGGGAGCCAGCTGGACTCCAAATACGGAATAACAAAGTGGGAGGGGGAGTGACAGGATAGCAGTCTCCCCGTATTTGAGGGGCTGCCACAAGAAAGAAGGGGGTCAACTTATTTTCCAAAGCACTAGAATAGAAATGGAATGGAATAGAATAGGATAGAATAGAAGAGATAAAATAAGGAATAGAATAGAATAAGGAATAGAATAAGGAATAGAATAGAATATAGAATAGAATAAGGAATAGAATATAGAATAGAATAGAATAAGGAATAAAGTGAATGGAATAGAATAAAATAAGGAATAGAATGGAATAAGGAATACAATAGAATATTAGAATAAGGAATAGAATAAGGAATACAATACAATAGGAATAGAACATAATAGAATAGAATAAGGAATAAGGAATAGAATAGAGTAGAATTCTTTATTGGCCAAGTGTGATTGGACATACAAGGAATTTGTCTTTGGTGCAGATGCTCTCAGTGTACATAAAAATAAAACAATACATTCATCAAGAATCATAACATGCCACACTTAGTGATAGTCATAGGTTATTAATAAGCAATCAAATCATACCAGAAAACAAATAAAACAATATAAATTGTAAAGATAAAAGCAAGACAAGAAGCAACTGATGGAAACTAATCAAAGAGAGAAGCAACTTGGAATGAAGGAGAAACTTCCTAACAGTGAGGATAATTAGCCAGTGGAACTGCTTGTCACCAGAAGTTGTGGGTTCTCCTTCACTGGAGGCTTTCAAGAAGAGACTGGCGATCCATTTGTCTGGAATGGCATAGGGTCTCCTGCTTGAGCAGAGGGTTGGACTAGAAGACCTCTAAGGTCCCCTCCAACTTCGTTTTCGGTTCTGTTATTCCCCCTTCCGAAAGGAATGGGAGAGTCTTAAGGAAAACCAGCTTGGCAGCGCCGAGTGGAGGCAGCTAAGACCAGTGCCAACCTGGGTTTTCTCCATGGCAAATGGGGCTGGTACCCAGACTTGTGCCCGCAGGGCATCAGTTCGCAGTTCTAGGGTCCCCGCAGTCCCCACCACTGCAAGGTTCGGCTTTCCCCCCACAGCTCAGCCCGGGAGACCCCTTGCCCAGCAGTCTGGACGCGCCCTTCTCGCCCTCTTTGGGAAGGGCGGCGGCGGGGAGGGGGAGGAAGGGAAGGAGGGGGGTCTACTTGGGCCGCAGGGGGTGTGTCCCGCCCGCAGCTGCGACGGGGCGGGGGCGCCTCCGCTCCGCTTAAAAGATCCCCGCCTGCCCTGCCCCGCCGCGGCCGGCGCTGCGCCATGAAGCGGGAAGGGCTGGACCGGGCGCAAAGTTGGGGGGACGGTCGGAAGACCCCCGGGAGCGACCCGTCGAGCTGGTAAGCCGGGGACTGGCGGCCAGCTTCCCTCCCACCCCCCAAACTTGGAAAGCGGCGCGTGGGGGGGGGGGTCTCGGCCACCGGAGTTGGTGGAGTAGCGCGCGACCTCCCCCCCCCGCTCCAGTGGGAGCCCCCCCCCGCGACTTTTAGAGCACCCCTTCCCCCCCCCAAATGCGGGCGAGAGGACCCCCGAGGCCATACAAAGTGCCCTGGAAATCTTTCACACCCGTGACTCGCTTTTCGCGAGGTTTCTGGGGAGGTGGAAAGATTCGGGACCCCCAGTGAAGAGGGTAGAGCGGGGGTCTCTAATTTTGGCAGCTTTGGAAGAACAATGAAGCGACGGAAGAGAAGTTGCCTTCGAAAGTTATGGGAGCTTCATCCCTGGAGGCTTTCAAGAAGAGACTGGACTGCCATCTGTCAGAGATAGTGTAGGATCTCTAGCTTGGGCGGGGGGTTGGACTAGATGACCTACAAGGTCCCTTCCAACTCTGTTATTTGTTAACTTTTAAGACTTCTGGACTCCAAGTCCACCAGTTTTAACAGTTGCCAAAGTTGGAAATGCCTTTGTCAGAGACTCCCAGAATCGAAGCGCGCGGCCCCTTTGGGAATAACCCCCGTGGGAAAGCAGGGCCCTGCGCTTTGCACATGCTCAGGTGCACCTTCGCCTCTTTTTCCCTGAGCCTTACTAGAGCCAGGGCTTCCGGAGGCGGCGGCCGATAGACAAGTCGGAGGCGGTCAACGGTCGCGGGACGAGCGTGTAACTTTATGCCGCGCGAGACAATCGGAGACCGCTTCCCTTTTTGAATTTTTAACCGTGTTTTGGAAGTTGGGAGCTGGCGAAACCAGCCTGCCCGGCGTTGGGTTACTGGTGTCCTGGCAAGAAACCAGAGCTGGATTGAAACCCGGAGAGGGAGGGAGGGAGAGAGAGAGAGAGAGACAGAGTCACAGAGAGAAAGAGGGAGAGAGAGATAGAGAGACAGAGAGACAGAGAGAGAAAGAGAAAGAAAGTCACACACACAGAGAAAGAGCGAGATACAGAATCAGAGAGACAGACAGAGAGAAAGAGACAGACAGAGAGACAGACAGACAGAGATAGAGAGAATGAAAGAGAGAAAGAGAGAGAGAAAGAGAAAGAGAGAGACAGAGAGAAAATGCACTGAAGGATGCAAAAGGATGATGGGCTTGGTGATTCTTTTATTTCACTCTGTCTGTAGGGTCTCCTGCCTGAGCCTGAGCAGGGGGTTGGACTAGAAGACCTCTGAGGTCAGATTTTTCTGAATAAATTACGTCCTCCTCCTTCCTCTCCTTCTTCCTCTTCTTCTTTTTCTCATATTTTTCTTGTCTTCCTCTTCCTCTCCTTCCTCTTTCTTCTACTTTTTCTCTCCTTTTTTCTTCGTTGTCTCTTCTTCTTTCTCTTCTTCCTCTTTCTCTTTTTTCCTCTCCTTCTCCTCTCCTTTTTTTTCTTTGTCTCTCCTCCTCCTCCATAAAATTAAGACTAAACTAAGCGAGGAGAGAAGCCACCTAGAACTAAGGAGAAATTTCTTGACAGTGAGAAGACCACTTGCCACCAGACGTTTTGGGTGCTCCATCACTGGAAGTATTCAAGAAGGGATTGGACAACCATTTGTCTGGGATGTTATGAGGCCTCCTACCTGAGCAGGGAGGGCTGGACTAGAAGACCTCCAAGGTCCCTTCCAACTCTGTTATACTGTCATTCTGTAAGGGTCTCCTGCTTGAGCAGGGGGCTGGACTAGAAGACCTCCAAGGTCCCTTCCAACTCTTGTTATTCTGTTATTCCGTAAGATTCTCCTGCTTGAGCAGGGGGTGGACTAGATGACCTCCGAGGTATCTTCCAACTCTTGTTATTCTGTTATTCTGTAAGGGTCTCCTGCTTGAGCAGGGGGATGGACTAGATAAGACCTCCGAGGACTTCCAACCTGTCTTCTAAACAACACTTGTTTATTCTCTGTTATTGCCGAAGCTTCTCCGCTTGAGCAGGGGGTGGACAAGATGACCTCCGAGGAATCTTCCAACTCTTGTAATTCTGTTATTCTGAAAGGGTCTCCAGCTTGAGCAGGGAATGGACTAGAAGACCTCCTGCTTGAGCAGGGGGTGGACTAGATGACCTCCGAGGTATCTTCCAACTCTTGTTATTCTGTTATTCTGTAAGGGTCTCCTGCTTGAGCAGGGGGATGGACTAGAAGACCTCCGAGGCCCCTTCCAACTCTAGTCCATTCTAATTCCATTCTAAAAAAGCAAAAAGGAATGCATGAGTCATATAATGGTTGTCATAAGGAATTGGAAGGAAGGAGCATAAAGGAAGTATATCCTGTCTGTTTTCTGAGATCAGTGCAAGAAATTCAAGATTTTGCTTGCAGTTGGAGCTGACTTTGGGGGGGGGGGGAAACAAAAGACACAGGCGTTGTTTCGTTGTGTGTTGTGCGAGGGAGCAAATAGTCACCTTTGTCTTACCTGGCAAATAAATTTAAAAATGCACGAACCAGCTGGAACTGCAGGGGAATTTCGACTTACAACCACCAGGGGAGTCCCAAATTTCCGTTGCTAAACGAGGCAGGAGCTTTGCCCCATTTTACGACCCCTCTTGCCACCGTTATTAAGTGAATTGTGGAGTTGTGCAGTTGGTCATGGGGTCCTTGAGTGGATCTGGGTTTCCCCCTTGACTTTGCTCATTGGAAGGTTGCAAAAATGGAGGATTCTGAGATTCCCGGGACGCTATATGAATACATGCCAAGTTGCCAAGCGCCCGAATTTTGGACACGTGGCTGGGGGAGGGGGGGGGAAAATGCTGCAACGGTTGTAAGTTGAAACATGGCCGTAAGTCAGTTTTTCCAGAGGTGTTTTGAGTTCGAAGCGTAACTACATGAATGCTTGTCAGCTGAGGATTAGCTGTATCAGCATCCCCTCTCTGACAATTTCAGATGAACAGAGTGGGAAGGGACCTTGGAGGTCATCTAGTCCAACCCCCCCCCCCGCCCTAGCTGGAGACCCTACACCATTTCTGACAGATAGCAGTCCAGGCTCTTCTTGAAAGCCTCCAGGGATGAAGCTCCCACAACCTCCGAAGGCAACTTCTGTTCCATTGAATATAGAATAACAGTTGGAAGGAACCTTGGAGGTCATCTAGTCCAACCCCCGGCCCAAGCAGGAGACCCGACACCATTTCTGACCGATGGCAGTCCAGTCTCTTCTTGAAAGCCTCCAGGGATGAAGCTCCCACAACTTCTGAAGGCAACTTCTCTTCCATCGCTTGATTGTCCTCACTGTCAGAAAATTCCTCCTTATTTCTAGGTTGAATCTCTCCTGGTTCAGTTTCCATCCATTATTATTCCTCATCTGGCCTTCAGGTGCCTTGAAAAACAGCTTGACCCCCTCCTCTCTATGGCAGCCCCTCCAATATTGGAAGATGCTCTCCTGTCTCTCCTGGTCCTTCTCCTCCCTAGACTAGCCAGGCCCAGTTCCTGCAACCGTTCGTCGTATATTTGAGCCTCCAGTCCCCTCATCCTCTTTCTTGCTCTTCTCTGCACTCTTTCTAGAGTCTCAAGATCTTTTTTGTAGTCTGGTGACCAAAAACAGATGTAATATTCCAGGTGTGATCTTACTAAGGCCTTATCACTCGGTGTGTGTTAAATTGTGAACCAAGGACAAAAAACAAAGACATTGTGCATGTGAGGAGCACAATACAGGTAGTCCTCAAGTTACGACCACAATTGAGCCCAAAATTTATGTTGCTAAGTGAAACATTTGTTAAGTGAGCCTTGCCCCATAGACATCGCTTTCCTCAGTGCTGTTGTAACCCTGAACAGGCCACTAAAATAAACTGTTGTAAATCAAGGACTACCTAGACCAGTGGTTGGCAAGCCGCGGCTCGCGAGCCAAATGTGGCTCTTTACACATTTTAATGCGGCTCTTCTGTATGCCGGGCGCCCGCACCCCTCCCTCCTCTCGGGCTTCGGAGGGAAACTTCTGCGAGCGACAAGTCTCCCAGGCTGTAATTTGCCGAGCTGTACGCGCGCGCCTGTTTTCCACGGCGTGGAGCAGCGGCGAGATTCTGAGCGGCGAGCGATGATTCCGGGGGCCATCAGTGGGGGGACAGGGTCCCCTCTCGCGTTCCTCATCTTCCCGGATGGCCCCTGGAATCATCGCTCGCCGCCCAGAATCTCGCCGCTGCTCCACGCCGTGGAAAACAGGCGCGTGCGCACAGCTCGGCAAATTAAAGCCTGGGAGACTTGTTGTCAATCGCCCGGGCTTTTGAAGAAGCTTCCCTCCGAAGCATTCCGTGGGAGGGCTGTAAACTTCCCTCCGAAGTCTTGGGAAGTGTTAGATATTAACATATATCGGAGAAAGTCTCCTCTCTGGTCCGCTGCTACAGCGGGAAACAGGTATCGCTCTGATTGGTCGAGAGGCGTACCCGAGTACTATAAAAGGGGAACCCTCCGACCACAGAGCAAGCTGGATCACTACTACTACTAATAAAGAGCTGATAAGTCACTTCGTGTCCGCAGTCTGTTCTCTCGTTGCCCAGATCTAACATTGGCGACGAGGGTGGGATCGAGAGACAGATAGGACGAAGAACGCCACCTCCAGAATCTCCGGATTTGATCCAGCCTAGGAATTCGGCAGAAATTCCGGCAGCCATCTCAGGTCACCACAGCGCGGCAAATTCAAGCGAGAGAAGATGGCGATGCACACTCCCCCCGCTCCATTCGACCCAGAGAACGACGAATGGGAAGCCTTCATGATTCGTTTCGAGTGTTTTCTCGAAGCGAACGAATACACGGGGATCACCGACGCCCGGAAGAAAAACATCTTCCTCGGCTACTGCGGAAAAGAAGTCTTCAACACGGCCAGAGATCTCACCGCGCCTACTCCGATACAGGCAGTATCCTGGGCGGCGTTGCAACAGGCTCTACAGACTCATTACGCGCCAAAACCTTCCCGCCATGTTTGCCGCCAAGCATTCAACACGAGGAACCAGAAGGCGGGAGAATCTATCAACCAGTACGTTGCAGCCCTACGAAAAGCAGCCACACATTGTGGATTCCGAGACCTGGATGAGCAGATTATGGATCGACTCGTTAGCGGGCTGAGAGACATTTCCCTACAAAAACGGCTGTTAGCCAAAACCAATTTAAGCCTACAGATTGTACTCGACGAGGCAAGAGCTTCAGAAGCAGCAGACAGATCAGCGGAGACCATTCAACGCGGATTCAACACAGGCCAGCCAGCGCCAAGACACACCAGAGTCCACTACGAGGACACCATTCCAGATTTAGGGGATCCCGAGCTCGAGGAAAGTCACCTGATGCGGAGCAGTCACGTGAGACCTGGGGGGAGACCCGGATCCCGTTTGCCGCCCTGCGCAAGCTGCGGAGGGAATCACCCCCGGTCTACCTGTCGGTTCAGGAACGTTGTTTGTTCGCACTGCGACAAATTGGGGCACATCGCACGAGTGTGCCGGAGCGAAGCCCCTGTCTCAAGGCAACCACCCATGTACCGCCAACAGAAGCCCAACTCAGGGGCTTGGCGAAAGCAAAAAGGGCGCCCAGAGAGAAATCCACAAGTGTTTACCCAGAGAGAAAATTCCCAAAGAGCTGAGCGAGCGTATTCCCAGAGAGACTACACACAAAGAGCTGAGAGAGCGTTCTATCAAGACGCTCAACGAGAGTATTTTCAGGATACAGATGATGAGATAGAGTTGACCCAGAGAGAGGAATTGCGAACGTATCTCACCACAATAAGCCAGGTCCGCACCAAGCGGCCTAAAAAGCTGAAAGTCACAGTCCTCTTGGAGGGCTCACCTTGCGAGCTGGAAGTTGACACAGGATCGTCCCTGACGATCATTTCATGGGCATCCATGAAACAGGCTATCCCTAGCCTCAAAAAGAGCCAACTACGCGTTCCAGACATCCTGCTACGAGACTACCAGGGGAACCGAGTCCCCATCGTAGGCCAAGGCACGTTCCAGATCCGCTTCAAGGACATCGTAGCCCAGCTGCCCGTGACCATCGCCAGCGCACCATTACAAAACCTCCTAGGACTGGATTGGTTTGAATCCTTGGGGCTAGAAGTCACCGGAATCAACGCCGTGGAAAACAGCAGCGCTGAGCAGATTTTTAAGGAGTTCGAGGATGTGTTCAGCCCCGGTCTTGGTAAGTATGTGGGTAAACCGATTTCATTCAATTTAGACCCCAAAGTGGCGCCAATCCGAATTAAACCGAGACGAGTGCCTTTTGCACTCCGCCCAAAAATAGATAAGGAAATAGATAAGTTAGTGGAGCAAGGAATCCTTGAGCCGGTGGATCACGCGCGCTGGGAAACGCCCATCGTGACCCCAGTCAAACCAGACGGATCAGTCCGCATCTGCGCGGACTATAAATGCACAATTAATGTCGCGCTACAACAAAGCGCATATCCTGTGCCTGTAGTACAGCACTTATTGCACTCGTTGGGGCCAGGAAAGGTATTTGCAAAATTAGACATGGCACAAGCTTACCAGCAGCTGCCCGTTGATAGCGCCACAGCGGAGGCCCAAACTATAGTGACGCATAGAGGAGCATTCAAATGCAACCGGCTACAATTCGGTGTGAGTATTGCTCCAGGATTGTTCCAGAGCGTCATGGAACGACTTTTGCAAGGGATACCGGGAGTCGTCCCCTATTTTGACGACATCTTGGTGTCCGCTGCAAACGAGGAGCAATTAAATAAAAGAGTCAGAACTGTTTTGGCCAGAATCAGAGAAAAGGGTCTCCGCCTCAAAAAGGAAAAATGCCAAATTAACGTGCCTAGCGTAGAATTCCTGGGTTATAGAATCGATGGTCAGGGAATACACCCCACTTCAAAGAAAATTAAGGCGATCCAGGACGCCCCCACACCACGAAATCAGACCGAGTTGCAGGCCTTCCTCGGACTACTTAACTTCTACAGCGTTTTTCTGAGACAGAAGGCGACCGTTGCTGAGCCACTACACCGTCTACTCCAGAGGAACACACCATGGAAATGGGGACGATCCGAAGCAGCAGCTTTTGCCGGAGTAAAGCGCCTGCTCACCACCGACTCACTGTTAGTCCAATACAGCCAGACACTACCGCTGGTATTGACCTGCGACGCATCACCTTTTGGAGTCGGCGCAGTCCTCAGCCACCGGATGCCCGACGGAAAAGAAGCACCCATCGCCTTCTACTCCAGGACTCTTTCATCGGCCGAGAGGAATTACAGCCAGATGGACAGGGAAGCGCTAGCTGCTGTAGCTGGAGTAAAACGTTTCCACGAATACCTCTACGGCCGCGATTTTGAACTGATTACAGATCACAAACCGCTGTTGGGACTTTTGGCGGGAAACCGCCCCACTCCAGTCTCCCTTTCTCCACGCATGACCAGGTGGACTGTTTTCCTGGCTGCGTACTCATACAAATTAATTCATCGACCGGGTTCCACTCTAGGACACGCAGACGCACTCAGCCGTTGCCCACTACCGGACCTTTTGCCAGACCCCACTCCCGAAGTACCGGTGCTGCTCATTGATTGTTTGGACTCAGGACCGGTTTCTTCCTACGATGTTGCAAGGTTTTCTTCTAAAGACATGTTAATAAAGCAAGTTCAAACTTGGGTTTGGAGGGGGTGGCCGAAGGGAAACGTGGGCCCGGAATTCAAAGTGTTTTGGTCAAAACGGGACGAACTATCAGTGTTACAAGGTTGCTTATTGTGGGGGGATCGAGTTGTTATTCCGTATGCTTTACGTAGGAATGTATTAGATGCTTTACATGTGGGTCATCCGGGGATTGTTAGGATGAAGGCGTTAGCAAGAAGTTACGTTTGGTGGCCAAACATGGACAAAGAAATAGAGGAATGGGTGGCCACTTGCGACCCATGCCAGGAATCGAGACCAGCACCCCCGGAAGCGCCCGCCACAGAATGGGAGAAACCTAAAGCACCCTGGTCGCGAATACACATCGACTTCGCAGGGCCATTCCAAGGTCAGACTTTCCTTATAGTTGTGGATGCATACTCGAAATGGCTAGAAGTAGTCCTAATGACTTCAACCACGGCAGAGGCAGTCATTAAGGTTCTACGGCGACTTTTCGCCACTCATGGCCTGCCCGACCTCCTGGTCTCCGATAACGGGCCCCAGTTCACGGCCATGCAATTTGAGACATATCTAGCAGGTCAGGGAATTCGGCACGCCCTCGTCGCGCCATTCCATCCGGCGTCAAATGGACAGGCGGAGAGAATGGTGCGATTCGCAAAAGAGGCCCTCGCTAGGATGGGTCCAGGTGATTGGCAAACACGCATTGACCATTACCTCCTAATTCAGCATATTACCCCAAGCGCAACGACGGGTAGGAGCCCCGCTGAACTACTCATGGGCCGCCGTCTACGGTCTCACCTGGACCGTCTTCACCCAAATTACTCTGCCACAGCACCCCCAGACTCCACAAGCAAAATTCGGACCTTTAGCATAGGGGATTCAGTATACGCCCACAACTATGCAGGGGGAACATTGTGGATGCCGGCAAAGGTCATTGGCATCACGGGTCCGCGATCATATCTGTTGGAACTGGAAGATGGGCGGAACTGGAAAAGGCACATCGATCAACTTCGCGGTCGCCTAGCACACTCAGACCTTCGAACCGAGGAAGAGAGCGACCGACCAACGCAAAGTCAGCCACTCGAGAGCCCCAATACAGAGAACTACGACACCTGCGAGCCCAGGTCTGAACAAGAAATCGAGCACGAAGCAGAGCAACCCCCAAGCAACGTAACCAAGCAGACTCCGGAACGCCCTAGCAACGAAGGCACGAAACCTCCCGAACGTGAAACAGGAAAAGCACCCGATCCTGCAACCACTTCTAACCAACCCGAACTGCGACGTTCCTCCCGAGTAAGGCAAACTCCAACATACCTAAAATACTATGTTACTAACCGCAACGTTCCGTCTAGGAGGGGAGGGGTGTTAGATATTAACATATATCGGAGAAAGTCTCCTCTCTGGTCCGCTGCTACAGCGGGAAACAGGTATCGCTCTGATTGGTCGAGAGGCGTACCCGAGTACTATAAAAGGGGAACCCTCCGGCCACAGAGCAAGCTGGATCACTACTACTACTAATAAAGAGCTGATAAGTCACTTCGTGTCCGCAGTCTGTTCTCTCGTTGCCCAGATCTAACAGGAAGTTCTGAGGAGCCCCCCAAGGCAAAACGCCGCTGCCAGGTAGTTAAAAGTACGTCTCTGATTCGTCTCTGTCAGTCTCTCTCTGATTCCCTCCCTCACTCCCTCTCTCTGTTCCTCTCTGTTTGTCTGTCTCATTCACACACACACACACACACTGTGGTCACCTTGTTGAGTGTTCCAGTCACATTTGAAACACACTCAACAAGGTGACCACAGTGTGTGTGTGTGTGTGTGTGTGTGTGTGTGTGAATGAGACAGACAAACAGAGAGGAACAGAGAGAGGGAGTGAGGGAGGGAATCAGAGAGAGACTGGCAGACACACACACACACACACACACACAGACAGAGAGGGGGAGGGAGGGAGAGAAAGATAGACAGACAGAGAGAGAGACACACACAGAGTGAGTGATTAAGTGAATGAGTGAGAGACAGACACACCCACATACACAGAGTGACAGAGAGAGAGGAAGGGAGGGGAGAGAGACAGAGGGAGAGACAGAGACACACACACACACACACAGAGTGAGAGACAGACAGACAGACACACACAGAGAGAGTGACAGAGATGGGGGAAGGAGGAGAGAGAGAGAGAGATACAGAGAGAGAGACAGACAGATAGACACCCAGAGAAAATGACAGAGGGAGACAGAGAGGGAGGGAGGGAGAGAGAGTCAAAGAGCCAGAGAGAGAGAGAGAGAAAAAAAGAAAAAAGAAAGAAAGTGGGAGAGAGAGATGAAATTAAAAACAACAACATACAAACCTGACTTACTCAAACTATCCAAGGAAATGCAAGGCCAATGTTCACATTAGTGGTTGTGACTTTGTCAGTCATTGTCAGGATGTAATTTTCTCTACATTGTAAGGCAAATTTTACGGAATTTAATAATATTTAATCGATAAATAATATCGTTCTAAAGTTTTTGTTTTATTAGTTGTGTTATTTGTATCCTCCCCACCTATGTGGATACTTGCATGCAGAATATTCTCAATAAAAACTTATTGAAACTAAAAACAGTGTACCATCCTATGTATTTTCGGTTTTAAAAATGCGGCTCTCAAAGTAAATTTCAATCGTGGTTTTGGCGAGATTTGGCTCAGTTGAAAAAAAAGGTTGCCCACCACTGACCTAGACCATTCCAGATTGTCCAATCTCTTCTTAAAAACGTTGAGCACCCACAACTTCTGGTAGCGGGCAGTTCCATTGGTTAATTGTCCTGACTGTCAGGAAATTCCTCCTTAGTTCCCTGTTGCTTCTCTCCTTGATTAGTTTCCACCCATTGCTTCTTTGTCTTGTTTTCTGGTCCTTTGGAGAACTGGATTTTTTGAAGAAGAGATTGGACCACCAACTTGTCTCAAACGGTATAAGGGTTTCCTGCCTGAGCAAGGGGTTGGACTAGATGACCTCCAAGGTACCTTCTGAATCTGTTATTCTGTTATTTTCTCCTTGATTAGTTTCCAGTCGTTGTTGTTTCTTCTCCTGCCTTTCGGGGGCTTTGGAAAGGAAGCCCTCCACCTCTTCTTTGTGGCAGCCCCCTCAAATTTTGGAAGACTGCTGTCTTGTCCCGTTCTCCCCCCCCCCCCCTAGTTTGGACACCGAAGGCTTTCAAGGTCAGAGGAAGAGTTGTCATTTGCAGAACAGTCAAGTTATAGAGTTTTAGGGCTGGAAGGGACCTTGGAGGTCTTCTAAGTGCAAGAGATCCTATACCCATGATGGCAACTTATGGCACATGTACAATAATACAAGACAAGACAAGACAAGACAATAGCAGAGTTGGAAGGGACCTTGGAGGTCTTCTAGTCCAACCCCCTGCCTAGGCAGGAAACCCTATACCGTTTCAGACAAATGGCTATCCAACATCTTCTTAAAGACTTCTAGTGTTGGGGCATTCACAACTTCTGGAGGCAATTTCTGTCCCACTGATTGATTGTTCTAACCGTCAGGAAATTTCTCCTCAGTTCTAAGTTGCTTCTCTCCTTGATTAGTTTCCATCCATTGCTTCTTGTTCTACCCTCAGGTGCTTTGGAGAATAGTTTGACTCCCTCTTCTTTGTGGCAACCCCTGAGATATTGGCAACCTCTGAGATATGTGTCACAAGTGGCATCCAGAGCCCTCTCTCCGGGCCTCCCACCGACCAGCTAATTTTCGAGTCTCTGCCTCTGGGTCAGGGGCGTGGGGGGGTGTCGCATGCACATTGCATTATGGGTGCAGGCGCATGCTGTTACACATGTACCTGTTTTCGGCACGTGACAACAAAAACGTTAGCCGTCCCTTTCGCACATGGTTGGAAAAAATGATAGAAAAACACACAGACTTTAAACCAGGGATATTTTTTTATTGGGAATCACACCAGAAACATACAGTAGACAATTGAATTATTTGATTGTAAATGTGTTAACAGCGACTGGAATAGTATTTGCCCAAAATGGGAAAAAACGGGAAAATACTCAACGCAGGAGGAAGCCATTCAGAAAATAATGGAATGTGCTGAAATGAGCAAATTGACCTTTGAAATCAGAGAACAAGAAGATGAGCAATTTTATAAGATATGGGGTTTATTTTAACAATGGTTAAGGCAAAAATATGGAAATGAAATATGCTAGAGACAAGGATAATGGAATGATACAGAATGTAATATAAAGATGTACTACTATTGGATGGATTTAGGATGATGTAATGAAATGTCGTAATATAAATTAATTCAAAATTTAGAATATCTCACATAAAATGAAGAAATGAATACACACACACACACACACACACAAAATATGTTGTATTCGTGCTGATAAATAAATAAAGGGAGACCAGTATAGATCTATTTCAAGCTATTTAGCTCTCATCAGCTAGCCATACCCTTACTGGGATTTGAACCTGGCTAGCTGATGAGAGCTAAACAGCTTGAAATAGATCTATACTGGTCTCCCTTTATTTATTTATCAGCACAAATACAACACAAATGTAACAAAGGGAACATTAAAAATATGGTTTTCTGCCTGGATATACATACATACATACATACATACATACATACATATGTTGTATTCATACTGATAAATAAATAAAGGGAGACTAGTATAGATCTATTTCGAGCTAATTAGCTCTCATCAGCTAGCCATACCCTTACTGGGATTTGAACCTGGGCTGTATTATATCTTAGGCAGGAGTCTTAGCCACTAAGCCACAGGCTCGCCTCCTTATAATATGAGATTTTATATAAATTGTAAGTGAGGAATATGGAGAGGATGCACAAAGGTTTTGTAACCAACCGACACGCTTGATGTACAGTAACTGGAAGATTGTTTTATGTCTTATGTTTGGTTTGTGTTTGTTTATTTAAAAATAAAAATAAAATAAAAAAGATTAGCCATCCCTGTTCTATAACATTCCAGACAAATGGTTCTCCAATCTCTTCTTGAAAACCTCCAGTGTTGAAGCACCCACAACTTCTGGTGGCAAGCAGTTCCACGGGTGAATTGTCCTCACTGTTAGGAAATTCCTCCTGAATCCCAGGCTGATGAGTTTCCATCCGTCGTTTCTCGTCCTGGATTCAGGGCCTTTGCAGGAGAGCTGGACCCCCTCTTTCGCCAGAGCAGCCGAGCTAACCGTGGACCGATTCTCCAGGACAGAAGATGAACTTCCAGCGGGGGAGCCCCGGAGGTCCCTGCCAGCGACGGGCCAGCACCCCCCTCCCGACGTCCCACCGAGGGAAGCTGAACCCCGGGAGCAGGCAGGCTGCGCTCGGCCACCCCCAGTTGGGGCAGTCCTTATCCTGGCAACCGCAAGCCCGCCTGCCGGAGCCCTGTAAAGGCTGGCGGTCCGAATCCTCCGGCTCGGAGGAATCCAGTGGCTCCCTCTACCGCGTGGTGCTGCTCGGCGACCCCGGGGTGGGCAAGAGCAGCCTGGTGAGCCTTTTTGCCGGGGTCCAAGAAAAGGACTCCCTGGAGCAGCAGAGAGGTAGGTCGGTGGCAGCGGTGAAATCTCCAGGTTTTTTCCTACCGGTTCGGTGTGGGGCATGGCTTGGTGGGGGGGCTCATGTGACTGGGTGGGCATGGCTATGTAGTCATGTGACTGGGGGATCAAAAGAAACTGTCCTGCTGAAGCAGGGTTGGACTAGATCAGCGATGGCGAACCGTTTTTTGGCTCGTGTGCCATAAGTGGGGGGAGCGCAGGGGGGTCGTGTGCAGGCGTGCCGCACCCATAATGCAATGTGCGACCCCCCAGTGCGCATGCGCGCACTACAGGCGCAACCCCCACATTTTTGCATGCTTTTTTCGCCCTCCCCCAGGCTCCAGAGGCTTTATAGGAGCACGGGGAGGGCGAAAACTCCCCCACCCACCCCCGGAAGTCTTCCGGAGGCTTCCAGGATCTTCAGGAGGCTTCCCTGAAGCCTTCGGAGGGCTCAAAACGACCCTTCGAGCAAACCGGAAGTCT
Organism: Natrix natrix natrix; assembly: GCA_029891615.1. Classification (NCBI taxonomy): domain Eukaryota; kingdom Metazoa; phylum Chordata; class Lepidosauria; order Squamata; family Natricidae; genus Natrix; species Natrix natrix. The sequence goes on from JAKRSK010007105.1 coordinate 203,294, forward strand.
GTTCCTGAAGTTCCAGTTTGCCCGTAGGGCTGTTTTTTTGAGCTCCGGAGGCTTCAGGGAAGCTCAACAAGCCTCCGGAGGGGGCAGGGGAGGCTCTTTTTGCCCTCTCCGTGCTCCTATAAAGGCTCTGGAGCCTGGGGAGGGCGAAAAATGGCTTTAAGAAAGGCTGAACTCAGTTGGCCAGTGCACACATGTGCGCTGGCCAGCTGACAAGGCAGTGCCTCATGTGCCCTGACAAATGGCTCCACATGCCGCCTGTGGCACGCATGCCATAGGTTCGCCATCACTGGACTAGATGACTTCCAGGTGCCTTCCAGCCCTGGATTATCCTCTGAAGCTGTGTCTAGTGCCAGGTTTGTACTCCTTCCTTCCCCTCCCTTTTCCCTTCCTCCCTCCCCCCTCTCTCTCCCCCTCTTTCTTTCTCTTTCTTTCTTTCTTTCTTTCTTTCTTCTCTTCTCTCTCTCTCCTTCCTTCCTTCCTTCCTTCCTTCCTTCTCTTCTTTCTTTCTTTCTCTTTCTTTCTTTCTTTCTTTCTCTCAGCACACCCCACCCTCCATTTCCGGTAGTAAAACCAGTAGTGGATATTTATTTATAGGGGGAAAATATCCCGACCAAAAGTAATTTCTAACATTGGATTTTCCCTCTTACCAGAGGGAGCCCCCTTGTGGAGTACTGTGAAGCCGTTACCATGGGAATTCCACTGCACTGCATAGTAGAAGCCATTTTACAGCAGTACGGTAGAAGCCATTTTAAGGCACAACAGGCTGTATCTTAACAGCACAAACACCCAGAGGGGTGTTAGGGGTGTCGTCGTCCCCCCTCCCCAGTATTTGTTTCCAGATTGTAAGTCATCTGTGTAACAAGTTTGATTGAAATTGCTCAAGGCGTTGCAGAGTTATGCTGGAATGTACATACATACACCCAGCCATTTTTATGCGCATAGAAGAAGATTCTGAAGCGATGAATCACCATTGCATCCGGTTCTGTGTTCGCTTTCTTCCAGATGACACCTTTGAGCGCACCTTGTCCGTGGACGGGGAGGAGACCACGCTGGTGGTGATTGACACTTGGGAAGCTGGAAAGAAGGTAGGTGGAAGTGATCTGGCCCAAAGACCCAGGCCAGGAGAGTTACCTTTCTCAGACAGGTAAGGGAGGCTGCATAATTCTCGGCTGGAGAAAATTTGCAAAGAGCTCTTCCTAACTGGTGGGCAAAATTTATTTACTTCTCTGTTGGTCTCCCAAAGTTATTATTTTAGCAAAGGCACTGAATATATTTAAACTTAGAATCACTTTAATGTTGCTTTAAACGTACACAAATTGGCCTATATTACGATGAAATTTCGTTGCATACCACACTTCCAATATATCCAACACAACGTTCTCCTCCTACTCCCCCCTCAACAACAACAACAACAACCCTGTGAGGTGGGCTGGGCAGAGAGAGGGACTGGACCAACCTGTTGTCAAGGTTGAGAAAACAGTGATGTAGACACTATCAAACTTTGCAAACGGCTTTTGCTTCGGTCTGTTGGTTAAGGACCCAGACTAGAAAGCTGGAGACCAAGAGTTCTAGTCCTGCCTTAGGCACAAAATGTGGCTGGGGGGCTTTGGGCCAATCACCAGGAGACGGTGAGTTCTAGTCCCACTTTAGGCATGAAATCCATCTGGTGACTCTGGGCCAATCACTAGGAGACGGTGAGTTCTAGTCCTGCCTTAGACATGAAACCTGGCTGGGTGACTCTGGGCCAATCACCAGGAGACGGTGAGTTCTAGTCCCACCTTAGGCATGAAATCCATCTGGGTGACTCTGGGCCAATCACTAGGAGATGGTGAGTTCTAGTCCCACTTTAGGCATGAAATCCATCTGGTGACTCTGGGCCAATCACTAGGAGACGGTGAGTTCTAGTCCTGCCTTAGACATGAAACCTGGCTGGGTGACTCTGGGCCAATCACTAGGAGACGGTGAGTTCTAGTCCCACCTTAGGCATGAAATCCATCTGGGTGACTCTGGGCCAATCACCAGGAGACGGTGAGTTCTAGTCCCACCTTAGGCATGAAATCCATCTGGGTGACTCTGGGCCAATCACTAGGAGATGGTGAGTTCTAGTCCTGCCTTAGACATGAAACCTGGCTGGGTGACTCTGGGCCAATCACCAGGAGACGGTGAGTTCTAGTCCCACCTTAGGCATGAAATCCATCTGGGTGACTCTGGGCCAATCACTAGGAGATGGTGAGTTCTAGTCCTGCCTTAGACATGAAACCTGGCTGGGTGACGTTGGACCAATCACCAGGAGACGGTGAATTCTAGTTCTGCCTTAGATATGAAATGTGGCTGGGGGATCTTGGGCCAGTCTCTCTGTCTCAGCCCATCTCGCCTCACAGGGTTGTTGTATGGAAAATGGGAGGAAGGTGTGTTGGACATGTTCACCCCCTTGAGTTATATATATTAAAAAAAATAATAAAGTCAGGGAAGAAATAAATGAATTCAATTAAACGAAATGAATTCTTAGCGCTTCAGTTGAGTCACACCAGTGGCCCTCCTGGGAAATCACCTGTGCTCAGGTAATCAAGTGACGGGTATCTTTTGGTCCTCTCCTCACCTGGCAGCCTGCACAAACGGATCTACCTGTGTGATGGGGTACAGGTACTCCTCAAAGTACAGCCACAACTGAGCCCAATATTTCCATTGCTAAGCGAGACCGTTGTCTGCCCCATTTTACGAACTTCCTTGCCACCTTTGTTAAGTGGATCACGGCAGTTTTTAAGCTACTTGTGGAGAGCCCGGCTTCACTGTGGACTTTCCTTCTCCAAAGTTCGCAAAAGGGGATCACGTGACACTACCCACCCACCCCCCAGGACGCTGCGACCGTCGTAAATATGAGCTCGTTGCCAGGCGTCTGAATTTTGATCACGTGACCGTGGGAATGCTCCCGCGGTCATAAGTGTTAAAAACAGCCATAAGTCCCCTTTTCCAGGGCCGTTGTAACTCCGAACGGTCACTGAACCAAAGGTGGTGAGTTGCGGGCTACCTGTACTTTGTGCTAGCAAGAAACGGTTCATCTTACTCCTCCTCTTTTAATGACCCCATAATCCCTTGCATCGGGGTGGAATCTGGGCAACTGAATAGAACTGACATACCCGTTACTGGCCCATTGCCCTTCTTGTCACCAGTACGGAGTTACATTCAGCTGATGTATTCTCAGAGAGAGAAATACCTGCCTCTACCTAGGATCGAACTCACAGCCCCCTGATTGTGAGGCCAGAGCTTCACCTCTAGGCCACCGCACCACTGCTAGCAAGAAAAGAAGGCCAAGATTTATTCCCCTCCCTTTTGGCTCACAACGCTAGGCGTGGTTCGGGGTGGGGCGGAGGGCAAAGGAGACCCTTCCCCTCTCGCGAGCACCGCTCTCTCCTCCCCTCTTCTTGCAGCCGTCGGAAGAAGACAACCACTGCATGCAGGTGGGCGATGCCTATGTGATTGTCTACTCCATCACCGACAGGGACAGCTTCGAGAGCGCGTCGGAGCTGCGCATCCAACTTCGGAGGACGCGGCAGGCGGAGGACCTGCCCATCATCCTGGTGGGGAACAAGACCGACCTGGTGCGCTCGCGAGAGGTCTCGGTGGAAGGTGCGTCCGAAAAGGGCTTAAGCCGGGTCCCGAAGGGCGGTGTGGGGGGGTGTCTCCGTCCTTCAGGTCACGGGGGTCCCAGAAGTGCTTTTTCAAAAGGAAACTGGACTTTCTTGGGAGGGGGGGTTTCCCCCTTGGAAATGTTTTGATTCTCAGCAGAGATGCTTCTTTAGTTCTTTGGGGGGAGGGAGGAAAGAAAGAAAGAAGGAGAGAAAGAAAGAAAGACAGACAGACAGAGAAAGAGAGAAAGAAAGAAAGACAGACAGACAGAGATAGAGAGAAAGAAAGAAAGAAAGAAAGAAAGAAAGAAAGAAAGAAAGAAAGAAAAGAAAGAAAGAAAGAAAGAAAGAAAGAGAAAGAAAGAGAGAAAGAAAGAAAGAGAAAGAGACAAAGAAAGAAACGTAAAGGAAAAGGAAAGGAAAGAAAATGAAAGAAAATCAGGTAGGAAGGAAGACAGGAAGGGAGAAAGGGTGGAAAGGAAGGAAGAAAGGAAGGAAGGAAAGGAAGGAAGGGTGGAAGAAAAGGAAAAGAAAGGGGAGGAAGGAAGGAAGGAAGGAAGGAAGAGAGGAAGAAAGAAATGAAGGAAGGAAAGGAAGGAAGGGTGGAAGAAAAGGAAGGAAGGAACGAAAGGAGGAAAGGATGGAAGAAAAGGAAGAGGAAGGGAAGGAAAGAAGAAAAGGAAAGAAGAGAGGAAGGAAGAAACGGAGGAAGGAAGGAAAGGAAGAAAGGGTGGGAGAAAAGGAAAAGGAAGGGAAGGAAGAAAGAAGGAAAGAAGAGAGGAAGGAAGAAACAGGGAGGAAGGAAGGAAAGGAAGGAAGGGTGGGAGAAAAGGAAAAGGAAGGAAAGGAAGGAAGGAAAGGAAGGGAAGGAAGGAAGAGAGGAAGGAAGGAACAAACAGGGAGGAAGGAAGGAAGTCCTAAATAAATGGCATAATGTTTCCTGCCTGAGCAGGGGGTTGGACTAGAAGACCTCCAAGGTCCCTTCCAACTCTGTTAACTCTGGAGAAGCTTTTTGAATGAGGAGCGAAATGTTTTCAACTCCAGCTGCCTTTTGGGAAAGGACCTTGGGGAGAAGTTCTTGAATGTTGGAAGAATGTGGGGTTGGAGAACCAGTTAGAACCCCCAACATGATGCTCCCCCCCCCGAATGGTTACAGGGATTGGGAATGTCTGCTAGTCTCATGAAGAGAAGAACGTGAAAGATTTGAGGGAAGAGGGGGCCACCATTTCCCATAGATTTTTCTTCCCAAAAGCAAGACGAGAAACAAGGGAAGGAAACTCATCCAGGAGAGAAGCAACCTGGAATTAAAGAGAAACTTCCTCACAGCAAAGAGAATTAACCAGGGGAACTGCTGGCCACCAGACGTTGCGCACCGGAGGCTTTTAAGAAGAGACTGAACGGTGACTTGTCTGAAGGGTTTCCTGCCTGAGCAGGGGGTTGGACTAGAAGACTTCCAAGGTCCCTTCCAACTCCGTAATTCTGCTCTCTTCTCTGGCCCAGGCAGCCTCTCCACCCCTTCCGATCTCAGCGCTGCTTCTTGGAGTTTCCCGATGCTCTGGCTAGAGTCAGCTTTTGACAGTTCTCGACTTCTTTGGCGGCCTCGTTGCCTTCTGCCGCTAACTCTTCCAAACAGAATTGTTTTCTGCAGAGAACTCCCCTGCATGGCCAAAATCAGTGAGCCAGCGGTTTCCTGATTTTCCCTTCCCACGCCTGGTGTTGTGCACTTGATGGACAGCCTTTATGTATGTAGGCGTAGCAATAGCCCTTAGACTTATATACCACTTTACAGGGCTTTCCAGCCTCTTCTAAGCAGTTTGCAAAGTCGGCCTCTTGCCCTCAACAATTTGGGTCCTCGTTTTGCGCAGAACATTGCAAAAATGTTATTTCCCCCCCCCTTTTTCTAATGTGCGCATGCGCAGACCTTTTTAAAGGTGGAAATGCGCACGCGTGCGGAGGACAAAAAATTTGCACCCCGAACCAGCAGTAATGCTGTCAGGAACACGCCCCTACGGTGAACATGTAACTCTAACCAAGCTTTCTGTGCTGCATGAAAGAATCATTCAGTTTAAGAGGCCAGTAAAAAAAAAAGCTTAAAAAAATTTTTTTTTTACCGGCACTTGGGTCCACCATCTCTCTCTCTCTCTCTCTCTCTCTCTCTCTCTCTCTCTCTCTCTCTCTCTCTCTCTCTCTCTCTCTCCCTCCCTCCCTCCCTCCCTCCCTCCCTCCCTCCCTCCCTCTCTCTCTCTCTCTCTCTCTCTCTCTCTCCCCTCCTTTTTTGGCCTGATTGAATGTATTGCACAAAAGCTACCTTTAGTAGACTGGAGACTAAAACATATGAAGAACGGTTGCAGGAACTGGGTATGTTTAGCTTAAGAGAAAGAAGGACTTGGGGAGACATGATAGCAGTCTTCCGATATCTCAGGGGTTGCCACAAAGAAGAGGGAGTCAAACTATTCTCCAAGGCACCTGAGGGCAGATCAAGAAGCAATGGGTGTGTTAGATTCGGGCAACGAGAGAACAGACTCCGGACACGTAGTGACTTAACAGCTCTTTATTAGTAGTAGTAGTGATCCAGCTTGCTCTGTGGCCGGAGGGTTCCCCTTTTATAGGGATCGGGTACGCCTCTCGACCAATCAGAGCGATACCTGTTTCCCGCCGTAGCGGCGGACCAGAGAGGAGACTTGCCGCGATATATGTTAATATCTAACAGGGTGGAAACTAATCAAGGAGAGAAGCAACTTAGAACTGAGGAGAAACTTCCTGACAGTTAGAACAATTAATCAGTGGAACAGAAGTTGCCTCCAGAAGTTGTGAATGCCCCAACACTGGAAGTCTTTAAGAAGATGCTGGATAGCCATTTGTCTGGAATGGTAGGGTTTCCTGTCTAAGCAGGGGGTTGGACTAGAAGACCTCCAAGGTCCCTTCCAACTCTGCTACTGTCTTATTGTATTGTATTGTATAATACATCTCCCTCCCTCCCTCCCTCCCTCTGTCCTCACTACTTTCTATACTGAATAATTCTGGTTTGGAAACATTAAGTTAGGGGTTCCCAAATGGGGGTGTGAGACGGTATTCCAGGGAGTGTGAAAAGTTGAGTTTAGAACTTTCAAAATTATAGTGTGTGTGTATAATTATATGCATATAATTATTTATATATCAGAAGCATTTTCTAGGGGTGTGGGAAAGGTCGGGAACCCCTGCCTTAACTGCTTCGGACAGGAAAGCGGTGCAGAGAGTGGTGAGGACAGCAGAAAAGATCATTGGCAGTTCACTCCCTTTTATCCAGGACATGGCATATAAGCGATGCTTGAGCGGGGTCCACAGGATTGTTTGGGATGCTATGCATCCTCTTCACGATCTCTTTGGCTTGTTACCTTCTGGGGATGGGGGTGTCAGAGTGGGCACAGCTTTACTACGTAAGAAAACCCGGGAGCAATAGCAGCAAATAGAGGTTTGTCATAAAATAGTGGTTTTATCTACAAAAGAATAGATCTTATACATTTACATACTATAGGCAGAGGTCAAACAATCAGCAATTACAGCACAGAAAAACACAGCGGGGAGAGAGAGACAGAGACAGAGACAGAGAGAGAGAGAGAGAGAGAGAGAGAGAGAGAGAGACAGACAGACAGACAGACAGACAGACAGACAGACAAACAGACAGACAGATGCCCTAACAGGGCCTCTTATTATACAGGCTCTTAAAGAGACAACAGCCAATTCCTGTCAGCTCTTAAATCAGTACCCTGACAAGGGGGCTTCCTGGTACCTGAAGCAGATTCCACCCCAGTTTTGCTCCATATAGCATCAACCTTATGAACTCTCAAATTCTTTCTTTCCGCTACACATTCAAGATGGATAGTGATTAATATTTATATGTATAGATGCAGGTACACATGTATGTATTCACCTCCTACCTAGGATTGAAGATCCCCCAATTTTTTGGGTAGTGCTTTCAGTGGAGGTCATGGGAGGAAACCGTCCTGTTGGCGACAGAGAGTCCTTGACTTACGACCATTCTTTTACCGACCGTTCAAAATTACAATAGCACTGAAAAAAAGTGGCATACTGTATGTTCGTTCCTTGGGCTCTTGCAGAATTCCCACGGATGGCGCGATCAAACTTCAAGCCCTTCGCATATATTTTTGACAATTGTGATCTTAGGTGGTCATAATTTGGGACCTCCCCAGACGGTTTCCGAGAAGCAAAGTCACCGGGGGAAGCTGGGTTCACTTAACAACTGCAGCTGTTTAAAAACAATGTGGCAAAGGAGGTGGTAAAATGGGGGGCGACTCCCTTAACAACCTTCTTGCTTAGCCAGGGAAATTCTGGTCCCAACTGAGGTTGTTAAGTCGAGGACTTCCAGTGTACAGCAATAATATCCGAACCGATTCTTCTAGATGTGGAGACTCTAGAAAGAGTGCAGAGAAGAGCAACAAAGAGGATGAGGGGACTGGAGGCTAAAACATATGAAGAACGGTTGCAGGAACTGGATATGTTTAGCTTAAGAGAAAGAAGGACTAGGGGAGACATGATAGCAGTGTTCCAATATCTCAGGGGCTGCCACAAAGAAGAGGGAGTCAAACTATTCTCCAAGGCACCTGAGGGTAGAACAAGAAGCAATGGGTGGAAACTAATCAAGGAGAGAAGCAACTTAGAACTGAGGAGAAACTTCCTGACAGTCAGAACAATTAATCAGTGGAACAGAAGTTGCCTCCAGAAGTTGTGAATGCCCCAACACTGGAAGTCTTTAAGAAGATGTTGGATAGCCATCTGTCTGAAATGGTATAGGGTTTCCTGCCTAGGCAGGGGGTTGGAGTAGAAGACCTCCAAGGTCCCTTCCAACTCTACTATTCTATTGTATTGTATCTTGGCTATTAATTGTACTTTGAAACAGGTCTCTGAGCTAGGCCCCTTTAAGACTTGTGGACTTCAACTCCCAGAATCCCCAAGCTAGCCAATTCAGTGGCGTTTCAAGTCGCCATGTTTGGAGACCTGTCTGAAGAACTCCCCTGCTAGCAGGTGTCTAAAGTTGTCCCCTTTGAGACTTGTGGACTTCAACTCCCAGAATTCCTCAGCCAGAGTCTCCAATTTTGGCTTCTTTAAGACTTGTGGAGAGGCGAAGAAGTATTGGACAAAAATTAAAACATGGTTGGAAGAGATGATACAACAACCTATTGAGCTGAAGCCAGAAACATTTCTGCTGGGAAACCTACCTGAAATTTATAATAAAGAGAATGCATATTTAACCATTCATGTATTAACTGCAGCTAGAATGGTATTTGCACCACATTGGAAAAGTGTAGAGACTCCTATGGATGAGAAGAGGATAAGGAAAATATTAGAATGTGCAGAAATGAACAGATTAACGTTAGCAATTAAAGAGAAAAAGCAAACTGAATATTACATGATTTGGGAAGTATTTTACCAATGGTTGGACAAAGAAAAAGGAGTTTGGAAATGAAGAAAGCTAAAAAATAAGTAGATAATATACGTAGATAGAGATATAGTCCTCAGTAGTAGTAACTCTGAGAGGGATCTTGGAGTCCTAGTGGACAACCATTTAAATAGGAGCCAGCCGTGTGCAGCAGCTGCCAAAAAAGCCAACACAGTTCTAGGCTGCATCAACAGAGGGATAGAATCAAGCTCACGTGAAGTGTTAATACCACTTTATAATGCCTTGGTAAGGCCACACTTGGAATACGGCATTCAGTTCTGGTCGCCACGATGTACAAAAGATGTGGAGACTCTAGAAAGAGTGCAGAGAAGAGCAACAAAGAGGATTAGGGGACTGGAGGCTAAAACATATGAAGAACGGTTGCAGGAACTGGGCATGTCTAGTTTAATAGAAAGAAGGACTAGGGGAGACATGATAGCAGTGTTCCAATATCTCAGGGGTTGCCACAAAGAAGAGGGACTCAAACTATTCTCCAAGGCACCTGAGGGCAGATCAAGAAGCAATGGGTGTGTTAGATTCGGGCAACGAGAGAACAGACTCCGGACACGTAGTGACTTAACAGCTCTTTATTAGTAGTAGTAGTGATCCAGCTTGCTCTGTGGCCGGAGGGTTCCCCTTTTATAGGGATCGGGTACGCCTCTCGACCAATCAGAGCGATACCTGTTTCCCGCCGTAGCGGCGGACCAGAGAGGAGACTTGCCGCGATATATGTTAATATCTAACAGGGTGGAAACTAATCAAGGAGAGAAGCAACTTAGAACTGAGGAGAAACTTCCTGACAGTTAGAACAATTAATCAGTGGAACAGAAGTTGCCTCCAGAAGTTGTGAATGCCCCAACACTGGAAGTCTTTAAGAAGATGCTGGATAGCCATTTGTCTGAAACGGTATAGGGTTTCCTGCCTAGGCAGGGGGTTGGACTAGAAGACCTCCAAGGTCCCTTCCAACTCTGCTATTGTATTGTAAATAAAGGAAAGCCAAAGAAAAATCAATAACAAATATTTACATACTTAACAAACAAATAACTATAACAGTAATATATTTACAATAATTATAATAATATAACCAATGGGGGGGGGGAGAAAAGAAAACGAGTTTTAACTAAATTTCTACTTGCATTAGCCTATTTACAATTCTTCCACATTATTCTATAAATAAGATGAAAACTGTTAGTATGTGTATGATGAGAATAATAATAATGTTTAATGTTGATATGATATTATTACTAGGCGTTATTAAGAAAAACGGAGAGTTCCATAAAGTTTAAACCAGGGGTGTCCAAACTTGGCAACTTTAAGACTTGTGGACTTCAACTCCCAGAATTCCCCAGCCAGCTGGGGAATTCTGGGAGTTGAAGTCCACAAGTCTTAAAGTTGCCAAGTTTGGACATCCCTGGTTTAAATGCTCAATGTATTATAATAACTAAACTTAGGGAAATAAGGTTAATACGAACTTGAAAGAGGTGGCAAAAGAGGGACGATGTTGCACAAGAGATGTTTGTACCCAGACGACACACTGCTTAAGGAAAGATGGAACGCTTATTTTTGTAACTAAAAAATAATAAATCTCTTTAAAACAAAAAAAGACTTGTGGACTTCAACTCCCAGAATCCCCCAGCCGATTCAGTGGCGCTGAAGCCCACAACTCTTAAAGCTGCCATGTTTGGAGAGCTGGGTGAAGAACTCTGGGAGTTGAAGTCCACAAGTCTCAAAGTGGCCAAGGTTTGCCAGCTTTTAAAAGAGGCCAGAGACATCCATCCATCTTTTGCCTGGCAGGTTCTCACCACCTGGCCTTTATTCCCTTGCAGAAGGTCGGGCCTGCGCCGTGGTTTTCGACTGCAAGTTGATCGAGACGTCCGCCGCTCTCCAACACAACGTGACCGAACTTTTTGAAGGGGTCGTGCGGCAGATCCGTCTGCGCCAAGACAGCAAGGAGGCCAACGAACGGCGCATGTCGCTCTACAAACGCAAGGAGAGCCTCACCAAGAAAGTGCGGCGTTTCCTGGACCGGCTGGTGGCACGCAACAACCAGAAAGTTGCTCTGAAAGTCCGCTCCAAGTCATGCCACGACCTTTCGGTGCTGTGAGAGACAACCGGGGGGTTCCTCGTTTGCTCGCCCCTCTTTCGCCACCCAGTTGTCTGGCCTTGGTCTTCCTTTTGCCACCTAGCATGGCTTTGCAAATGCCCGTAACTGTGAGAGGGGAATCCTAGCGGACAACCGTTTAAATAGGAGCCAGCCATGTGCAGCAGCTGCCAAAAAAGCTGCCACAGTTCTAGGCTGCATCAACAGAGGGATAGAATCAAGATCACGTGAAGGGTTAATACCACTTTATAAGGCCACACTTGGAATATTTGCATCCAGTTCTGGTTGCCACGATGTAAAAAAGATGTGGAGACTCTAGAAAGAATGCAGAGAAGAGCAACAAAGATGATTAGGGGACTGGAGACTAAAACATATGAAGAACGGTTGCAGGAACTGGGTATGTTTAGTTTAATAGAAAGAAGGAGTAGGGGAGACATGATAGCTGTGTTCCAATATCTCAGGGGTTGCCACAAAGAAGAGGGAGTCAAGCTATCCTCCAAGGCACCTGAGGGTAGAACAAGAAGCAATGGGTGGAAACTAATCAAGGAGAGAAGCAACCTGGAATTGAGGAGAAACTTCCTCTATAGTGAGAACAATTAATTTGCGGGACTGGAGTCTAAAGAAATGACGTGCAGTCAGGGGAGGCAGAGCCTCACCGCTCTCATCATGAAAAGAAAAAAAAAATCTCCCCTTATCTCTTTCATCTCTTTCTTGCGGGTGCAAGCAAAATACCCCAGGATCACGGTGGCGGGGACAGCAGCTCCTTCCGCTGCGCTGCGGAGAAGAGCCACAGGAAGGAGGGGAATGGGACCACGTGTGCAGGGGAAGGGGACCGCGGCTTGTGCTGATCTGAGGCTGGCGCTGAGGAGCCCCCTACACACGTGGTCCCATCCCCCTCCTTCCTGTGGCTCTTCTCCGCCGCGCAGCGGAAGGAGTTGCTGTCCCCGCCACCGTGATCCTGGGGTATTTTGCTTACACACTTGCAAAGATCAAAGTTGTCACAGTCCTCCCTTCATGATGATCATTTGATGACGTCACCAGCCTCGCCAGGCCTAAACCTCACCGCACATCACTGGTCTAAAGCACATGAAGAACGGTTGCAGGAACTGGGTATGTCTAGTTGAATGAAAAGAAGGACCAGGGGAGACATGATAGCAGTCTTCCAATATCTCAGGGGTTGCCACAAAGAAGAGGGAGTCAAGCTATTCTCCAAGGCACCCGAGGGCAGGACAAGAAGCAATGGGTGGAAACTAATCAAGGAGAGAAGCAACTTAGAACTGAGGAGAAACTTCTTAACAGTGAGGACAATGAGCCAAAGGAACTGCTTGCCTCCAGAAGTTGTGAATACTCCAACGCTCGGAGGTTTTTAAAAAGAGACTGGGCAGCCACTTCCATGGAATAGGGCCTCCTGCTTGAGCAGGGGGCTGGACTAGAAGACCTCCAAGGTCCCTTCCAACTCTTGTTATTCTGTTATTCTGTAAGGGTCTCCTGCTTGAGGAGGGGGCTGGACTAGAAGACCTCCAAGGCCCCTTCCGATTCTGTTATTCTGTAATTTCATAAGGGTCTCCTGCTTGAGCAGGGGGCTGGACTAGAAGACCTCCAAGGTCCCTTCCAACTCTTGTTATTCTGTTATTCTGTAAGGGTCTCCTGCTTGAGCAAGGGGCTGGACTAGAGGACCTCTGAGGTCCCTTCCAACTCTTGTTATTCTGTAATTCTGTAAGGGTCTCCTGCTTGAGCAGGGGGCTGGACTAGAAGACCTCCAAGGTCCCTTCCAACTCTTGTTATTCTGTAATTCTGTAAGGGTCTCCTGCTTGAGCAGGGGGCTGGACTAGAGGACCTCTGAGGTCCCGTCCAACTCTTGTTATTCTGTAATTCTGTAAGGGTCTCCTGCTTGAGCAGGGGGCTGGACTAGAAGACCTCCAAGGTCCCTTCCAACTCTGTTATTCTGTTATTCTGTAAGGGTCTCCTGCTTGAGCAGGGGGCTGGACTAGAAGACCTCCAAGGTCCCTTCCAACTCTGTTATTCTGTAATTCCGTAAGGGTCTCCTGCTTGAGCAGGGGGTTGGACTAGAAGACCTCCAAGGTCCCTTCCAACTCTTCTGTTATTCTGTTATTCTGTAAGGGTCTCCTGCTTGAGCAGGGGGTTGGACTAGAAGACCTCCGAGGTCCCTTCCCATTCTGTTATTCTGTAATTCTGTAAGGGTCTCCTGCTTGAGCAGGGGGTGGACTAGAAGACCTCCAAGGTCCCTTCCAACTCTGTTATTCTGTAATTCCGTAAGGGTCTCCTGCTTGAGCAGGGGGTTGGACTAGAAGACCTCCAAGGTCCCTTCCAACTCTGTTATTCTGTAATTCCATAAGGGTCTCCTGCTTGAGCAGGGGGTTGGACTAGAAGACCTCCAAGGTCCCTTCCAACTCTATTATTCTGTCTTTGTGGGTGGAAACACATTCTGGTAGTAAAAGAACGGCACGTAACATGGTGGAATGGCAGAGAAGGAATCTCAGCTGATCTGATTGCTTGAGATTCGTTCGGGGGGGGGGGGCGCTCACCTTGGCTCAGCTGCCTTGGCATATTTGAGAAAAGTGCAAGTGATTCAGCCTTTCTGGCTTAAGTTTGGCGCATGAATGCGGGCACGGAAGGAGACCACAACATGGGACTTACGCCTGCCCCCCGAGGCTTGTGATTTTTCTCCTCGTGTCTCCTGCTATCTTCGACATTCAGGCCAGTGGCTTCGTGCCAGGCTGGGCCAGGAATGGAGCTGGCTGCTTGGCAGATGCCAGTCTCTGAGCCCTGCTGAGCACAGATAAGCAGAAGGAAAGGGGGGGGGGGGAAATGCAATTCAACGGGAAAAGTTTCCTGAAATACGGCCTCGTCTTGCATTGCCATTAGCCGAACGTCCCTTCTTGCAAACGGCATTTCCAGCGTTGAAACTGAAGCACAGGTAGTCCTCGACTTACGACCACAACGAGCCCAACGTTTCTGTTGCTAAGCGGGACGGTTGTTAACTGAGCTTTGCCTAATTTCACGAGCTTTCCTGCCGTGGGGGTTGAGTGAATCGCTGCGGTTGCTACCTAACCCGGTCGTTAAGTGAATCTGGCTTCCCCATGGATTTTGCTTGGCGGAAGGTTGCAAACGGGGACACAGCAACCGTCATAAGTAGGAGACAGTTGCCAAGCGTCTGAAAGGATGCTGCAAGGGTCATAAGTGTTAAAATTGGTCGCAAGTGCCGTTGTAACTTTGAATGGTCGCTAAATGAACCATCATTAATAATAATAATAATAATAATAATAATATATTTATTTCTTAGCCGCACCCTCTCCCGAAGGACTCGGGGCGGCGTACAACGAAACATACGAAATAAATATGTAAACAAAACAAACATATAACAAAGACATACACTGAAACATACACAAGGAGGAGGTCGATTGATAAAACAATTAAAATACAGTATTTAAAACCCCTAGAAATTAAATATAATTAAAATACCCAGTTAAAAAACCCGTCAGGAGCGATATGGTTAGATCAGAGTTGAGTCAGGCCAGCTGCTTGAAATAGGTGGGTCTTCAGCTTAATACGGAAGGAGCGGAGGTCAGAGGTATTCCTAATATCCGGAGGGAGGTCATTCCAAGGATTATCTATAGCCACCCATGGAAACAAGAGGTCTCACCTTGGAGGGTTGAGAGTTTAGAAAGAGCACTTTTGGGGGTCTGCTCTCGAACAGAAGGGGATTAGGAGGTTCAGAAGTGGTCCTGAGCTTTTTTTACGCTCTTCATTAGAGCAAACTTGATTTTCAACTTGGCCACGTTAAAACGGGTGGACTTCAGTTCCCAGAATCCCCCACTCAGCCACGATTGCTAAGCAGAGCGGAAGGGAGCTTTTTTTCTATTACAACATTTCTTAATTTAGGGGAACTTTAAGAGGGGTGGACTTCAACTCCCAGAATTCCCCACTCATCATGCTTTAAGAGGGGTGGACTTCAACTCCCAGAATTCCCCCAATCAGCATCCTTTAAGAGGGGTGGACTTCAACTCCCAGAATTCCCTAGCTAGCAAGCTTTAAGATAGGTGGACTTAGACTCCCATGGATGGCTGGGGAATTCTGGGAGTTGAATTCCATCCATCTTAACATGGCCAAGATTGAAAATCACTGCTTTTTAGAGCATCAGCCAGCTCCAGAAGGTTTCAGTAATGGCATGATGATGATGAAAAAGAAGGTGCCGAGGATGAAGGAGAAGGTGATGATGATGACGATGAAGGAGAAAGGGATGACGGTGAAAAGTGCTAATGGAGAAATAGTCTGGACTGGAACTGCAGGGAGGGCTTCAACACAAGAGCCAAACTCTTGGTGGGAAAGCCACCCGCCATTCCTGGGTTGCCTGGTGTGCCAGGGTCTCCTCCTCTCTGTCTTGCACAGCTGTAAATAAAACCGATACCACTTAACCCCGCTGGGTCTCCAGGCGCTTCCCTTGAAGGCCAAGAGGGTGGGAGGGAGGGAGGGAGGGCCGAACGGTGGCTGCCCGGCGCCAGCCCTGACTTCAGCTCCCCGAGCTGCTCCTTCCTGGGGTCAGGTCAACAGTTTCCATAGCTGGTGGGAGCTGCCAGGGTTGTTTAAGGAGGAGGGGGGAGGACAGGCAGGAAGGGGGGGGGGGGCTCAGCTCCTGTGCTTTGCAGGATTAAATCTGTCAGTAGCAGCAGGATGGGTGGGGGAGGAGGAGGAGGGAAAAGAGGGGGAGGAGGAAGGCTTAGCTCAGTCATCTTGCAGAATTAAATCTGCCAGGAGGAGGAAGAGAGGGAGGGGAAGGGGAGAAGGAAGAAGAGGTGGAGGGAGAGGAAGAGAGGGGAAGGGGAGGAGGAGGGAGAGGAAGAGAGGGAGGGGAAGGAAAAAGAATGGGGAAGAGAGGAAGGGGGATGAAGAAGGGGAGGGGAAGGAAAAAGGAGGAGGAGGAGGAAGAGAGGGAGGGAAAGGGGGAAGAGGAAGAGGAGGAAAAGGAAAGAGGATGAGGAGGAAAAAGAGGAGGGGGAGGAGGAAGAGGAGGGAGGCTTAGCTCAGTCATCTTGCAGAATTAAATCTGTCAGGAGGAGGAGGAGAGGGAGGGGAAGGGGGAGGAAGAAGAGGAAGAGAGGGAGGGGAAGGAAAAAGGAGGAGGAAGAGAGGAAGGGGGATGAAGAGGGGGAGGGGAAAGGTATGGGGTGCAAGAGGAAGAGGAGGACAAAGAGGAAGAGAAGCAGGAAGAGGGGAGGGGATTAGAAGAGGAGGAAGGGGAAGGGAAAGGAGAGGAAGAGGAGGAAGAAGAGGGAGGGAGGAGGAAAGGATCCTCCCAGCAAATCCCAGCATCCCTCTTTCCTCCTGATGGAAGCCTTCCTTTGCAGCCAACCCCAAGTGGACTTCCGGGGCTTTGGAAGCGGCTGGCATCCCTTTGCGCTGGTTGGCTGGGCTCCAGGGAGCGACTCTGGGGAGGTTTTCCTCCTTGCAGCCATTCTGAAGTTTCCCAGGGATTCCAGATGTTTCCAACGGACGTCCCTCGGGCCGGCTGGTGTTGCACGAAACATGAAATGGCCAGAAATTTGTCCAGGGCAACCGGGTGACCCCACCCCATCTCCCACCCAGGAGCTTGGAACCCCCTCGGTGGTATCCCGCCTCCCCGTCAAGGACCCTGTTTTTGTAGTTTATGTATTTTAAATATTTCTTTATATCCCACCCTTATTGTTTTTATAAATTATTCAAAATGGGGAACATTAGCCAACATATTTTTTTACTCCTATTTTCCACAACAACCTTGTGAGGTGGGCTGGGCTAAGAGAGAGGAAGTGGCCCCAAATCATCCGGACATCTTTAACACGTAAGGCGGGACTAGAACTCACTGTCTCCCGGTGATTGGCCCAAAGTCACTCAGTCGATTTTTGTGTCTATGGCAAGACTGGAACTCACAGTCACCCGGTTTCTAGGCCAGCACCTAAATCAGTACGTCAAATTGGCTCTCAATTATTGGTCAAATACTTGTTCTGACCTAGGCTTCCTGAGTAAAAATCACACACTTAATCCCAAAAACCTTTTTTTAAAAAAATTTAAATGGCTGTGAATTATGTTCATTCACGGCCCGTAATGATTCACAAACAGTTTGTGAAGAGTCCGATGGAAGTCTGCCACAGTCTTGCAGGGTAAGGCTGACAAGTGCCCACCTTTCTCTCCCTTGAGATGCTGCCAGAGACCTAATTGCCAATTGGTTTTGCAAGGAGCACAAAGTCAGACCGAGCTTCAGAATTTAAACCGACCAGAACGAACGAAGTTGCTTCCTGCAAAGAATCATGTCCATTTTCTCCTCTTTTATGTCCCAATCATTTCCAAGCCTTACTCCCAAGTCGCCTCTTTTGTCTTAACTTTTCTTGCCTTCTGGCAGCTCTGCGCATGCACGCACTGGGAACAGGCTCCCCCTGTTCCTCTGCCTCGCTGATGTCAGGCTCCAGAGGCAGCACATAACTCCCAGATGTCTCTGGCCCCCCTCTCTGCCTCCGATGCAGAGCCCTCGTCCGAGCCTTCCCCAGACTCCAGGACAGGCCCAGTTTCCTCCCCAACCTCCTCACTGTCCAAATCTCCTCTCAGCTCTGTTGGCCGCCTGCGGGCCATAACAATATTATTGCCCCTAAAACAGTCACAAAATGAGATTTAGCACCTCCCCACCGTCCCATCCCATAGAAAGTTAGGGGGACCTCTGGCACTCTGCTTGCAACTGAATTGCCCCTCCCTCATTAAGCAGACCCCCTCAGAAACACAACCAATTTCTCAAGTGCTTTGCAACCGTTAACAAATCTTGTGTTTGCCTTCTGACTAGGAACGCTGCGCTTGCCAAAGGAAAAGGGGGTTTCCTGCAAAGCATCTGCACCTTCCCCAAATGTTCCCCCCAGCCCCAGCCCCCTCCCAGCTTTCAGTTCAGCGGACCTGATGCAGACAAGGACCCCTGCTCTCCACAGCCCCCCCTCCCCATCCCGCAGGCTGCCTACTTCCTGCCAAAAAAGAAACATGTTTTTTTTTAAAAAAAAATCCACGTTGTCATTCAGTAAGAGGCAGCGAAAAGATGGAAGGGGAGAAGGAGGGGGAGGGAGAGAAAGCAGAGCTGCGGATGGAAAGTTGGCAAGAGGAGGAATGGAAACAGTGAGATCCGACACAAAAAATGCAGGGCGCAAACACAGGAAGTTGTGAGGAGGGAGATAACAACCACATCTGGGCAGGGATTAGAAGCAGCTGAAGGGCTACGGCTTGGGCGAAACACAGAGGAGTCTAAGAGCAAGGGTCTCCAAACCTGGTAACTTTAAGACTTGTGGACTTCAACTCCCAGAATTCCCCAGCCAGCAGGACTCCAAACTTGGTAACTTTAAGACTTGTGGACTTCAACTCCCAGAATTCCCCAGCCAGCAGGACTCCAAACTTGATAACTTTAAGACTTGTGGACTTCAACTCCCAGAATTCCCCAGCCAGCAGGACTCCAAACTTGCTAACTTTAAGACTTGTGGACTTCAACTCCCAGAATTCCTCAGCCAATAGCAGATCTCCAAACTTGGTAACTTTAAGACTTGTGGACTTCAACTCCCAGAATTCCCCAACCAGCACAACTTTAAGACTTGTGGACTTCAACTCCCAGAGCTACCTGGGGAATTCTGGAAGTTGAAGTCCACAAGTCTTAAAGTTAGCAAGTTTAAGTTAACTGCAATGAACAAGTCTGGCAAGGAAGGAATGGGCCAATTCACTTAACAACTCTCTCTCTTAGCAACAGAATTTTTGGCGCAATTGTGGTCGTAAGCCCAGGAGCACCTGTAGCTCGTACGATAATACATTTTTAAAAAAAAGAAATAAGGTCAGTTATGTCGCAATCTCCACATGATTTGGACAGGGGCATATAAATTTAATAAATAAACAATTTAATCCCTAATTATTTTGCCCCAATATGTAGTCCTTCCTCTTTTCTCCAGCGCTTTAGTCTCGGTCACTCACTCCAATACAGGAAGTCCAATGAGATTGTATTGTATATTGTATGTCTAATGTCTACTAACTCGAGTTTTCTTTGCACAGCTTCCCGTGAATCAGGAACTTGTCGTTTTATCTTCTGTTTCACAGCCTCCCAGAGATTTCAAAAATGGAAAACTGTGCAAGTGAGGGGCGGGTGTGAGGTAAATTGACAGCCATCTGGCCGTGGTAAGACATTGCTGGAGGTTGATTGGGCCTGTCATAAATTGTTGAGTCTGGGATATGTTAACTCCGATTTAATTCGGTGCCTCTCTAACTGCTTTTGGGAGCCGGGCTGGCCTGGGGCCATTCACTGAGCTAAAAAAAAAAAAAGGCTTTTCGTGTAACAGAACATAGAATCATAGGGCTGGAAGGGACCACGGGGGTCATCTAGTCCAACCCCCTGTCTGAGGTGAGAGGCATTATACAAGTGATGGAGAACGCTTTTCGCCTCTAATTTTATGCCCCTCCCCCCGTGCCATGCCCCTGCGCATGCGCGCATGACACACACACACACCCCTGCTGCCCCGCACATGCACACACAACTTTCTTGGAGCCAGGGGAGGGCAAAACTGGCCTCCCCCGCCCCACGGAGACCCTCCGGAGATCAGAAACAGCCCGTTTTCCGACTTCCGGTGGGTTCATTTTTTGCCCTCCCCAGGGCTCCAAAAGCTTTATAGGTGCGCGGGGAGGGTGAAGAACAGTCCAATGCGTAAACCGAAAGTTCAGGAAAGGACTTCCGGGTTGCCCGTTGGGCCGTTTTTCTCCCTCCGGAAGCTTCAAAAGGCTTCCCTAAAGCCTCCGGAGGGTGAAAAACGGCCCAACATGCAAACCGGAAGTTCAGGAAAAGACTTCCAGGTTGCCCGTTGGGCTATTTGTCTCCCTCCGGAAGCTTCAAAAGCTTCCCTAAAGCCTTCAGAGGGTGAAAAATGACCCAACATGCAAACTGGAAGTCCGTTTTGAACTTCCGGTTTGTGCATTGGGCAGTTTTTCGCCCTCCGGAAGATTCAGGGAAGCCTCCGGAGGATGAAAAAACAGCCCAAAACCAAGGCCAATAATCAGCTGGCCTGAAGGACTCAGGAATCAAACACAGCAGGGTATCCAACAGCTCCGCAGAGTTTATTTGCTTTTTATACAGTTTTAACAAGCAGCAAATAGGATATATATAGCAACAGCATTATTATTGGCTTATTCCCTCTTATTCCCCTTGTCAATCTCTAAAACCATCCCAGCCAGGGTAGAATCTCACTTAACTCAATAGTTCCTGGTAGCGCCGGGTTCTCATAATTAGGTGAGCTCATAGGTATTTGAGGTAAACAGCTACTGAGGTCATGGCAGTTTGCTGCGCATGTCTTTACGTAACCTTTCCTCTATCCTTACACTGGCCAGCGTGCGCGTGTGCGCTGGAGCTGATGGGGAAACGCCTCGCGTGCCCTCAGAAATGGTTCCCTGTGACATGCATGTTATAGGTTCGCCATCATGGCATTATATCATGCCAGTCAAATCAAGTCTTTATGGAAAACCTCCAGTGGGAGAGCAAACGCCATTCCTGGAGGCACTCTATTCCACGGAGTAACAGAGTTGGAAGGGACCTCAGAGGTCTTCTAGTCCACCCTCCTGCTCAAGCAGTGCAGCTGCTGCTGCTGCAAACCATGCAGTCGTGCCCGACTCTTGTTGATCCTGTAGGCCAGGCCGTCCCTCCACGCCTCCCGATCTTGCGCTGCTTCTTTGAATTTTCCGATGCTCTGGCTGGGGTCAACTTTGACAGTTTCCCAGCCACTGATTTTACTGCTAACTCTTCCAAACAAAATTGCTTTCTGCAGTGAATTCCCCTGGATCACATGGCCAAAGTAAGCGAAGTCACAGTTTTGTGATTTGGCCTTCCAGTGACAGGTCTGGTGTTATCCTGCTTCAGCGAGAGATCCTGACCTCTAGACCATTCCAGCCAAGTGGCAGTCCAGTCTCTTCTTGAAAGCCTCCCGTGATGGAGGAGCCCCCACAACTTCTGAAGGCAACTTCTGTCCCACCGACTCTTCTCACTGTCGGGAAATTCCTCCTTGTTTCTAGGTTGGATCCCTCCTTGATTAGTTTCCATCAGAGGTGGCATTCAGCCGGTTCGGACTGGTTTGGGCGAACCAGTAGCGGAAATTTTGAGTAGTTTGGAGCAGTGGTGAAATCTAAATTTTTTGCTACCAGTTCTGTGGGTGTGGCTTGGCGGTGGTGAGGTCATGTGACTGGGTGGGCGTGGCTATGTAGTCATATAACTGGGGGATCAAAAGACAGAAATTAATTTTAACCATGTCCTGCTGGAGCAGGATTGGACTAGATGACCTCTAGGTCTCTTCCAGCCCTGGATTATCCTCTAAAGGTGTGTCTAGTGCCAGGTTTGTAGTCCTTCCTTCCTCTCCTCCTTCCCTCCCTCCCTCCCTTTCTTTTTCTTTCTTTCTCCTTCCTTCCTTTCTCTTTTCTCTCTCTCTTTCCATCTTATTTTCTTTATTTCTTTCTCTCTGTGTGTGTGTCTTCCTTCATTCATTCCTCTTTCTTTTTTCCTTTCTCTTTTCTCTCTCTCTTTTCTTCTCTTCTTTTCTTTCTTTCTTTCTTTCTTTCTTTCTTTCTTTCTTTCTTTCTTTCTTTCTTTCTTTCTTTCTTTCTTTCTTTCTTTCTCAGCAACCCCCATCGAACCTGTAGTAAAAAAAAATGCTTAAAAAGGTTTTTTTTTTTAAGTTCCAAAGATCAACTGTGCGACGTGCGATTGTCTGAACATTTTTAAAAACTTTTTAAAAGTATTTTTTACTATCGGTTCTGTGAACCAGTAGCATTTTCTACTACGGGTTCGGGCGAACCATCCTGAACCGTTGCATTTCATCCCTGTTTTGCAGAACTGGCAAATATTATCTATGGTTGGCCCTCCTCTCCTGCCCCTGTCGTTCCCTGTCCTATATTCCATGCCAGAATGTTGATCCTAATAAATCAATCAATCAATCAATCAAATTTTATTTGATTAGCCGCAACCCTCTCCCGAAGGACTCGGGGCGGCGTACAATCAAAAGGATAAAATACACATAGGACACACATACATACGAAAAAACAAGGACAATTACATTTGTGCATGGAGGAGAGTAGACCTGCAAGTGAAAGACAATAAACACAGCTAAAAACACAGTTAAAACACAGTTTAAAATCCCCTAAATAAAATTGCTAAATTAAAAACCCCTCAGGAGCGTAACGAAGTTATGGTTGGGCCAGGCCAGATATTTGAAAAAGGTGGGTCTTGAGCTTAACACGGAAGGAGCGGAGGTCTGTAGTGGTCCTAATATCCGGGGGGAGGTCATTCCACAGGGCTGGGCCCGCCACAGAGAAGGCTCTGCTCCTAGGCGCCGCCCCATGGCATTGTCTAGTGGACGGCACCTGGAGAAGTCCCTCTCTGTGCGAGCGAATAGGTCGTAGGGATGTATGGGGCAGAATACGGTCCCGGAGGTAACTAGGTCCTGAGCCATGGAGCGCTTTAAAGATCGTAATCAAAACCTTGAAACGCACTCGATAGACCACAGGAAGCCAGTGCAGCTCGCGCAGGTGTGGTGTCACATGGGAGTACCTGGTGCTCCCCATAATCACCCGCGCGGCCGCATTCTGGACCAACTGTAGTCTCCGAGTGCATTTCAAGGGAAGCCCCATGTAGAGAGCGTTACAGTAGTCCAGGCGAGACGTCACCAGCGCATGGGTGACTGTGCGTAGAGCGTCCCGGTCCAATAGGGGGCGCAATTGGCGCACCAGGCGAACCTGATGGAACGCCCCCCTGGCCACAGCTGTCACATGTTCATCCATGGACAGCTTGGCATCCAGGAGGACGCCCAAATTGCGCCGCCCGCTCCACGGGGGCGAGTTGAATGCCCCCAATGGCCAGAGATGGAATTATCTGGTTGAACCGGGGAGCCGGAACCCACAGCCACTCCGTCTTGGAAGGGTTGAGCCTGAGTCGGTTGTCATCCATCCAGACCCGTACGGCTTCCACACACCGGGACATCACTTCGACGGCCTCGTTGGGGTGGTTCGGGGTGGAAATGTACAGCTGAGTATCATCAGCGTACAGGTGGTATCCCACCCCAAAACCACGGATGATCTCACCCAGCGGCTTCATGTATGTGTTGAACAGGAGTGGCGAGAGGACCGACCCCTGTGGCACCCCACAGATGAGGGGGCTTAGGGTCGACCTCTGCTCTCCTGCCAACACACGTTGCGTCCTGCCGGAGAGGTAGGAGCCGAACCACCGCAAGACGGTGCCCCGGATCCCCAACCCCTCCAGTCGGTGCAACAGGATACCATGGTCGATGGTATCAAAAGCCGCCGAGAGGTCTAATAGGACCAGGATAGAGGAACAGCCCCTATCTCTGGCCCTCCAGAGATCATCTACCAACGCGACCAAGGCCGTCTCAGTGCTGTGCCCAGGGCGAAAGCCGGACTGGCGCGGGTCTAGATAATCATTCTCCTCCAGATGTCGTGGAAACTGAGAAGCCACCACACCCTCCACAACCTTCGCCAAAAAGGGAAGGTTGGAGACAGGACGATAATTGACCAGCTCCATAGGGTCCAGGGAAGGCTTCTTGAGCAAGGGTCTCACCACCGCCTCTTTCAAGGCGGCCGGGAGAGACCCCTCACCCAACGAAGCGTTCACTAGGCCCAGGAGCCAGTCGCGTGTAACCTCCCAGGATGCCAGTACAAGCCAGGAGGGACACGGGTCCAACAAACATGTGGTAGGTCGCAGTCGCCCACGCAATCTGTCCAAATCCTCGATGACAACCAAGTCAAACTCCTCCCAAAAAGGTTTCTCAAGACTCGCCACTGGCGTCTCGACTGGGCCACTGAAGGGGACCCAATCCTTCCGGATTTGAGCGACTTTATCCTGCAGATATTTCCCAAACTCCTCTGCCCTGCCCTGTAAAGGGGCCTCCCGTGGCCTCTGAAACAGAAGGGAGCGGGACACCCGAAACAGGGCGGCAGGGCGGTTCTCTGCGGATGCAATGAGAGCGGCACAATATTGACGTTTGGCCGTTCTCAATGCCACTAGGTACGTCCTTAAATGGGCTTAAATGATTGGATTTCTTTTGAACTTTGTCTCGAGGCTCGTAAATTAATTAGGTCGTCTTCAGGGAACTTCACACGCAGATGCAAAGCGCTCTCTCATAGAACTGGTAGGAAAAGATTTGGCATCCCACCACTGGTTTCCATCCATTGCTTCTTGTTCTTCCTTCTGGTCCTTTGGACAATAGGTGGACCTTCTTTGTGGTATCTCCTGAAACATTGGAAGACTGCTATCATGTCACTCCTGGTCCTTCTTTTCATTAGACTAGACATACCCAGTTCCTGCAACCGTTCTTCATATGTTTTAGCCTCCAGTCCCCTAATCCTCTTTGTTGCTCTTCTCTTGCACTCACGAACCCTTAGAGCAGTGTTTCTCAACCTTGGCGAGTTTAAGACGAGTGGACTTAAAGCTGGCTGGGGAATTCTGGGAGTTGAAGTCCACTCATCTTAAACTCGCCAAGGTTGAGAAACACTGCCTTAGAGAATACAGAATAACAGAATTAGAAGGTAGTTTGGAGGTCTTCTAGTCCAACCACCTACTCAAACAGGAGATCCTATACCATTCCAGACAAATGGCTTTCTTGAAGACCTCCAGTGATGGAGCACCCACCACTTCTTGAAGGAAGGTGTTCACTGGTTAATTATCCTCACTGTCAGGAAGTTTCTGCTTAGTTCTAAGTTGCTTCTCTCCTTGATGAGTTTCCACCCATTGCTTCTTCTCCTGCCTTCAGGTGCTTTGGAGAATAGTTGACCCCTTCTTCTTCGGGGCAGCCTCTCAAGTCCTGGAAGATAACGATCATGTCCTTCCCTATCCTTCTCTTTGTTAGACCAGACATATCTAGTTCCCTCAACCATCCATCGTACGATTTAGCACCCAGATTCTTTATTATCTTTTGTTGGGAGAAATAGCTATCTGGTTCAGTTCCAACCCCGGAGGAAGACACTGGAAACATGGAGGCTGATTGGAAAGAATGTTAAGGATGAAGCAAGACCACATGGGGTTGAGAGAGAGGGGTATTTATACCTTCTCTTGGGGCTTTGCACTTCAGCTTCCTGTTCCATGTGCAAGAACATGCATTCTATTGGCTGTTGTGGGGGTTATGTAGGGGTCATAGCTGGCTTTATATATTGACTGAGTTAAGTCAATGTATAAACTTTGTTGAAGTTTGGACTCTAATGCAGTGTCCTTGGGATATTGTGCGATGAAGTGAGCTTCCTGTTCCTGTGCAAGAACATGCATTCGATTGGCTGTTGTAGGGGTTATGTAGGGGTTATAGCTGGCTCTATAGGTTGTCTGAGCTAAGTTTGGTTGAAGTTTGGAGGGTGATGCAATGTCCTTGGGATATTGTGTGATGAAGTGAGCTTCCTGTTCCTGTGCAAGAACATGCATTCTATTGGTTGTTGTAGGGGTTATGTAGGGGTCATAGCTGGCTTTATACATTGGCTGAGTTAAGTTTGGTTGAAGTTTGGACTGCTGATGCAATGTCCTTAGGAGATGGTGCCATGTGGTGAGCTCTGCTGCTAGATGGGTTAATCCTATTATGTCCTGGAGGGTCCTGTCTTAATCCCATCACCCTGGAGCTGGAGGTCTTTTGTCTTGTAGACAGGCTGGCCCAGTCTTTCTTAATGGGCACCAAGTATCTGCTGGGGTGGGGGGGCAGGGAGCTGCTTTCTGTCTTTAAAACACGTTTCTTCTTTTACCATCGAGGGAAATATAATATTCTGCCTCTTTAATATTCCTCAAAACATTTCATTCTTCTGGGACAGAGTGGCGGGGTGGGGGGGAGGGCTGTCTTTCCTCACTTTGTCGCTCTTCTTTGCACACTTTCTAGGTTCTTGGCACCTTTCTCACAAATTACACTCAGGCTGCACCCTCAACTCACTGCAGCATTGCCAAGGCTTCCAATAGCCGCTTCCTTGCTTCGTGTTTTCCTTCTAGGGAGCATCTCCCTTGCTGCCGTTTTTAAAAATAGGACGAGTGAACTCGAGGGGAATTTTCCAAGAATTGAGCTGATTATATGGAAGCAAAACGGGGTGGGTTTGGGTTTTATTTGCAAGTTGTTTAAAGCCTGAGCCGCCGCAGCAAAGAAATTTACTGCAGCCAGGGCTTTGTTAGGGTATAATTTGTTCAACCGATGAAAGAGGCACATTTTCTTTGTCATAACAAACTAGATTCACCCAAGCCAGTGGGTTGGATAAGCCATTCTAACCTTGGATCACCCGTTGCAAAAAAAAAAAAAAAAACCCAAACTCCCCCGTGATTTATGCGTACATATGAAAAGGTGTCCCAAAAATTGTGCAGGAGACTAACAAGCAGGAGTGGGGTTCAGCCAGTTCATGCTGATTCTCACAAACCTGATGACAATTTTACGTCTGGTTCGGCCAAATCTATAATTCTGACAACTGGCTGGCCGCGCCCCACCCCACCACTCCCAGGAGTCCCCATGTGCCCTGTTTTGGCTCCCAGTGGGAGTGCTGGGAGAACCTCCTAGGCTCAAAACGGGATGCAGGAAGGTGAAGCACCCCCCCCCGGTCCATTTTCACTCCCAGGAGGCTGCAGGGAGGCCTACTAGGCCCAAAATGGGGCCCAAGAGGGAGGTCCTCCCGCCCGGGGCCTGATTCTGCTCCCAGGGGTGGGTGAAGGAAGCCAAGGGCTGCCTGTCACACCACTGGCCACGCCCAACACGGCCACGCCCACCTAACTGGTCATTAGGGCAGAGAACTGGTTGCTAAATTAGTTGAATCCCACCACTGCTATCCTTCGTTTATTCAAGATTTGGAAAGATGAGCCTTTTGGAGAGAGCTTTATAATATTGATTTAAACTACACAGAAAGGACAGAGATATGTGCTAGTCGTTCCCGACTCTAGGGGGCGGTGCTCATCTCTGTTTCAAAGCCAAAGAGCTTTGTCCGAAGATGTCTTCGTGGTTATGTGGCCGGCATGACTCAACGCCGAAGGCACACGGAACGCTGTTCCCTTCCCACCAAAGGTGGTCCCTGTTTTTTTCTTCTTGCATTTTTTACGCGCTTTCCAACTGCCAGGTTGGCAGAAGCTGGGACAAGTGACAGGAGCTCACTCCGTTATGCGGCGCTCGGGATTCGAACTGCCGAACTTTCTGATAGACAAGCTCAGCGTCTTAGCCACTGAGCCACCGCGTCCTATCATAGATGAAAGAGAATAGATATATAATAGACAGATAGATGGATAAATGATAGATAGATGGAAAGAGAGAGAGAGAAGTAGACAGGCAGGGAGGAATAGATAGATAGATAGATAGATAGATAGATAGATAGATAGATAGATAGATAGATAGATAGATAGATAGATGATAGATAGATAGATAGATAGATAGATAGAGATAGATAGATAGATAGAGATAGATAGATAGATAGATAGATAGAGATAGATAGATAGATAGATAGATAGATAGATAGATAGATAGATATAGATAGATGATAGATAGATAGATAGATAGATAGATAGATAGATAGATAGATAGATAGATAGATAGATGATAGAGATAGAAATAAGTAAAATAAGGCTGCATCAACAGAGGGATAGAATCAAGATCACGTGAAGGGTTAATACTACTTTATAAGGCCTTGGGAAGGCCACACTTGGAATACGGCATTCAGTTTTGGTTGCCATGATGTAGAAAAGATGTGGAGACTCTGGAAAGAGTGCAGAGAAGAGCAACAAAGAGGATTAGGGGACTGGAGATTAAAACATATGAAGAACGGTTGCAGGAACTGGGCATGTCTAGCTTAAGAGAAAGAAGGACTAGGGGAGACATGATAGCAGTCTTCCAATATCTCAGGGATTGCCACAAAGAAGAGGGAGTCAAGCTATTCTCCAAAGCACCTGAGGGCAGGACAAGAAGCAATGAATGGAAACTAATCAAGGAGAGAAGCAACTTAGAACTGAGGAGAAACTTCCTGACAGTTAGAACAATTAATCAGTGGAACAGAAGTTGCCTCCAGAAGTTGTGAATGCTCCAACACTGGAAAATTTTAAGAAGATGTTGGATAACCATTTGTCTGAAGTGGTTTAGGGTTTCCTGCCTAGGCAGGGGGTTGGACTAGAAGACCTCCAAGGTCCCTTCCAACTCTGCTGTTGTATTGTATTGTATTGTATTGTATTGTATTGTATTGTATTGTATTGTATTGTATTGTGGAGAGAAAAATGTTTTTTTTTGTGATTTTGCAATTGTCCTGGAACATTCTTTATTCCAGTCTTCCTTAGCTCAGCACTTCCCGTTATATTCTGTGTGCATCATTTGAAATCCCGGAGACCAGAGATATAAATAAATGCAGCCACACGGATGGAGGAACAGAATCCGAAATGTTGGGCCACAAAGAGTGAACCACCGCTTGTGCGCCGCTTATGTGGGATTGAAGCTGGAGGATTGGCGGGCAGTTGCTGTCCAAAGGAAACAACATGCTAGCTAAGGCAAAAGGCCAGATTTTTTTTTGGGGGGGGGGAAGGACCACTGCTCCCAGGAGCCTCTTATCTTTGCTCTTAGCTTGAAATGTGAATGCGTGATTCATCTCTCTTGCAGCCTTAAAATAGACGGTGAGAGCATTTTATTTTATTTTTAAAAAGGGGACATTTTAAAAAGCTCTGCTTCCATTCAGAAATTTTGATGGGTCCTGAGAAGAGTTTGCAAGACAGAGAGTTGCGTTAGGGATCATTTGGCTCCGTAAATAAATAATATGAAACTTGGGCTCATTCGATTTAGAACTTTGCTCCCTACTTCTATGCAGCAGTAGCTTTTGCCTGCTAGTATGGGTGTGGTTTTTTTCCCCTTGGCAATCCCATCCTGAGGATATTGTTTTCTGCTTGGTTATTTGTCCCCCTTATCTGGATGTTGACTTAAAATCTGTAGAGATTCTCTGTCATCCAGGTCACGGTTGTCCCAAAGGTGCTTTTTTCAGGATTTTCTTGTTTTTGTCTTTTGAAGACGTTTCGCTTCTCAACCAAGAAGCTTCTTCAGTTCTGACTGGAGGGTGGAGAATGGAAAGATTGACACTCCTTGCAGACAGTTGGTCATTTGCATCCTTTAAGAGGGTCGTTGAGGCTATATCCATTTCCACGCCATTCCAAGGGCGTCCATCCCAAATTGTATAGCTAAAACTCTCTAGAGCAGTGTTTTTCAACCTTGTCAACTTGAAGATGTCCGGACCTCAACTCCCAGAAATTCTGGGAGTTGAAGTCCAGACATCTTCAAGTTGACAAGGTTGAAAAACACTGCTCTAGAGTTTCTACTGGATGTTGGTTTGAACCTCAGTCCCTGTTCATGGCTGTGCTTTAACAGAATAACAGAGTTGGAAGGGACATTGTAGGTCATCTAGACCAACCCTCCGCCCAAGCAGGAGACCCTACACCCTTTCTGACAGATGGCAGTCCAGGCTCTTCTTAAAAGCCTCCAGGGATGAAGCTCCCACAACTTCTGAAGGCAACTTCTGTTCCATCATTTAATGGTTCTCACTGTCGGGAAATTTTCTCCTTACTTTTAGATTGAACCTCTCCTTGATAACACAGTTGGAAGGGACCTTGTAGGTCATCTCCAGAAGTTGTGAATGCCCCAACACTGGAAGTCTTTAAGAAGATGTTGGATAGCCATTTGTCTGGAACGGTATAGGGTTTCCTGTCTAGGCAGGGGGTTGGACTAGAAGACCTCCAAGGTCCCTTCCAACTCTGCTATTGTATTGTATCTAGTCCAACCCCTTGCTCAGGCAGAAAACCCTGTACCATTTCAGGCAAATGGTTGTCCAATCTCTTCTTGAAAACCTCCGGTGTTGGAGAATTCACAACTTCTGGAGAAAAGTCATTCCACTTATTAAATCTTCACCCTGTCAGGAAATCTCTCCTTATTTCCAGGTTGAATCTCTCCTTACAATACAATACAATACAATAGTAGAATTGGAAGGGACCTTGGAGGTCTTCTAATCCAACCCCCTGCCTAGGCAGGAAACCCTGTACCGTTTCAGACAAATAGCTATCCAACATCTTCTTAAAGACTTCCAGTGTTGGGGCATTCACAACTTCTGGAGGCAACTTCTGTTCCACTGATTAATTGTTCTAACTGTCAGGAAATTTCTCCTCAGTTCTAAGTTGCTTCTCTCCTTGATTAGTTTCCACCCATTGCTTCTTGTTCTGTCCTCAGGTGCCTTGGAGAATAGCTTGACTCCCTCTTCTTTGTGGCAACCCCTGAGATATTGGAAGACTGCTATCATGTCTCCCCTAGTCCTTCTTTCTCTTAAGCTAAACATACCCAGTTCCTGCAACCGTTCTTCATATGTTTTAGTCTCCAGTCCCCTAATCATCCTTGTTGCTCCTTGATCAGTTTCCACCCATTATTCTTTGTCTGGTCTTCAAAAGGGCTTTGGAAAATAAGTTGACCCCCTCTGTGACTAAGTGAGACATTTGTTAAATTAATTTTGCCCCATTTTGCAACCTTTCTTGCCACAGGCGTTCAATGAATCACTGCAGCTGCTATATTTGCAACCCGGTTGTTAAGCGAATCTGGCTTCCCCATTGACTTTACTTGTCAGAAGGTCGCAAGAATGGATCATATGACCCTGGGACGCTACAACTGTCCTAAATATGTGTGGGTTGCTAAGCGGGTGAATTCTGATCACATGACCATGGGGATGCTGCAAAATTCAGACGCTTGGCAACTGATTCGTATTTTATGACGGTTGCAGCGTTCCGCGGTCCCATTTTGTGACCTTCAGACAAGTAAAGTCAGTGGGGAAGCCGGATTCACTTACCAACCATGTTACTTGTTTCAGAACCGCAGTGATTCACTTAACAACGGTAGCAAGAAAAGTCGGAAAAACGGGGCGAAACTCACTTAATAAATTTCTCCCTGATCTAAGTTATTTCCAAGGTCCATCACCGTCGTAGGTCGAGGACTACCTGTAATGTAAATTCTGGTCCCCATCACGGTCGTAAGGTGAGGACTGGCCGTAGAGGAATACCCTCCCCATACACACAGCTGGCTAACATACCAGACGAGAAGATGCTGGGAAATGGGAAAGATGTTTAATAGGAAATAATAATGCGAACGCCAACATGCTAATCAACAACTCCACAAGGAAAGGAAGAATTCCAAAGGAAAATGCATTTTTCGGCCAATTTTTCAGTGACTCCTGGCCCCCTTCCAGCTATGTGGAACATCTAATTCCCTTTACAAGGCAAGTTTCATTAGAGAGCTATAAACTTCGACCCGCTGCAGAAGATCCAGAAAGAAGCCAAGAGATGTTTTGCTCCATCTACAGGGAGAGTCATTGGCTTACGACCGTAATTCAGCTCAACTGTTCAGGGAGGCATGGGCTCGGCATGGAATTTCGCCCCATTTTAAGACCTTTCTTCCCCCAGTTGTTAAGTGAAGCACTGCAGTAACCTGGTTGCTAAGTGAATCGAAAAACGGTCTGTAGGAAGTTGGCAGCCACCCGTCTCCTAGAAAAATGAGATATTTTAAGAATTATTAAAAGGGCAGAATATTTCCCCCTATTTATTTTATTTTATTTATTTATTTATTTAAACTTATTAGTCGCCCCCTCTCCCCACAGGGACTCGGGGCGACGTACACAAGCAACAGTTAGCACAGTGTCATACAGAGGAGGTAAAAAATAAATAAATAATAAATGGGAGGCACAAACTTAGCTCCCCGCCTCTCCCCATACACACACACTTTGTCTATGGGCCATTAAGGCCTGAGCCAGTCTATTCTACATAACAAAGTTCTGCCTCCTTCAGGAAGAGCTATAATAGGAATCACAAATCCCTTTCGTTACATCATCACCCATCAAGAGTCAACCAAGCTTGGGATTCAGGACAGCCTGCCCCTGCATGGCATTGGAGTCTTGACCACCAATCAGAAAACAAGCTCAAATTCAAAAGCCAAGAGAGGGCATAAAACACGCTCAGCATCTCTTCCCCTTTCCCCCACCAGGACCTCAAGCCACGTGGTCCTGTCCACCATTAAACCATCTTTCCAAGCATCCACCATTGTTTCCAGTGTCTTTCCCCCCCACTTGGAACTGAACCCAGAAGGATGTTTCTTCCAACAGGTCACGAGCCAATTTTTTTAAGGGCTGTGGTTGACTCGGAACGGTCACTAAATGAACTGCGATGTAAGTCAAGGACTAGTTGTGAGTCAGCAGCAATGGCTGGAGGATGCAGCTGGGTCCTGTCCCCGGGGGGGGGGGGACGTTTCTTGCCCTGTCGCACGATGGGAAGCTTTGCACAAGCAGCTTCCCAGGAAGGACTAAAACCCCAGAGGTTTCACTTTTCCGAGGTGACGAAACCACCGAATTACTTGCACAGACTCAACTACAGATCTTAAAATGGGCTAAAGATCGCAGGGGTGGTTTGTTTTTTTTCCTGAGCACATCCCTTCCGCTTACCCAAGCCCATTCTGCGTTTTGCCATGGATGTCATCCTCAGAGTTGCTGTACAGACGGTCCTCGGTTTGCAACGGTTCACTTAGCGACCGTTCCGAGTTACAACGGAACTAGGGAGGGGGGAAAAAGGGGGGATGTGACCATTTCCCACACTTTGGAGAATGCGGAAATTCTCAAGGAAAATCAGTGAGCATAGACTCTACTTCAGGATTGGCAATATAAAACATTTTTCGCTAATCACACGAGCAATGCCCCCGCCCGCCCCCCCCGCAAGGCAATCTGACAACTCGCAAAGAATCTACCAGCTGAAAAAGCAGGGAACAGCCTTTAAATGAAAAGGGAACCAAAGATAAAAACGTCTTAACTCAGAATAACAGAGTTGGAAGGGACCTTGGAGGTCTTCTAGTCCAGCCCCCCCCCGCTCAGGCAGGAAACAATATACCATTTCAGACAAATGGTTGTCCAATCTCTTCTTGAAAACCTCCAGCGATGGGAGCACCCACTGACTTCTCGTGGCAAGCTGTTCCACTGGTCCCCACTGTTAGGAAGTTTCTCCTTAATTCCAGGTTGCTTCTCTCCTTGATTAATTTCCATCCGTTGCTTCTTCTTTTTCCTTCGGAGAATAGGTTAACCTCCTCTTCTTTGGAGCAGACGCTAAGATCCAGATGGAGGCATGGACATCTGCTCCAGGAGAGAATGCAGGGGAGAATGTATATAATTCAAGATGGGTTTTCTGGATATCACGAACAGGATATCCCAAAGGTGCTTTTTCAGACAACTGAATTTCCTTGTTTTTGTTTTTGAAGACGCTCCGCTTCTCATCCAAGAAGAAAGGTGTAGGAGTAGGAATGGATTTCCAGAGAGGGAAAAATTGCTGACGACAGGAACCATTTGCACCACACAGGTGACCCTGAGGACACAGATAAAACCTCCAAGATGCCTCAATGACCCTCTAAAAGGATGCAAACGTCCAGCTGTCTGCAAGGAGTATCAATCCTTCCATTCCCCACTCTATCCCGTCAGAGCTGAAGAAGCTTCTTGGATGGGAAGCGAAACGTCTTCAAAAAGAAAAAAACAAGGAAATCCAGTTGCCTCCCGAAAAAGCACTTTTGGGACCTGGAGGACTGAGAATCTTTACAGACTTTTCCAAAACAGGATAGTCCATATAATGGGGCTTTGCTACCCCCTGGAGGCTGAGATACTTGTATGGACATTCGTTCCCTCGGAGTCTCCATGGATCCTGCTCTGGATGCATTCCTAATACAATACAATACAATAGTAGAGTTGGAAGGGACCTTGGAGGTCTTCTAGTCCAACCCCCTGCCTAGGCAGGAAACCCTATACCATTTCAGACAAATGGCTATCCAGCATCTTTCTAAAGACTTCCAGTGTTGGGGCATTCACAACCTCTGGAGGCAACTTCTGTTCCACTGATTAATTGTTCTAACTGTCAGGAAGTTTCCCCTCAGTTCTAAGTTGCTTCTCTCCTTGATTAGTTTCCACCCATTGCTTCTGTTCTACCCTCAGGTGCCTTGGAGAATAGTTTGACTCCCTCTTCTAATGTGGCTTGGTTTCCCAATGGGATTGATTTCCTACAGTGGCTTCTTGGTACGTCTACAACCCAGCGTTCCCTGCCGTAATCTAAGTTATTTGGTCCAGTTCTCACCAATCAAATATTCAACGTTTCCCCTTCGTCCAAAACAAGAGTCAGAGAGGCCCAAGAACTTGGCTTCAGCAGATAAGCTCACAGCTTCAGCTGCAGGTCCAATTTGCTCTTCCTGGAGCTTTCCCCTCCTACGGTGATTTATGTATAAATAAAATCTCCAGGAGAGATGGGAGGGTTTGTTAAGTTGAAGAAATGCATTTATTCAGGTTTATTTGGCAGTCCAATGGACTCAGGGCGTTTCTGGCAGCAGTTCAGATAAATAAAACCCCAAATGCAAACTCCAGTAGACCTCCAAGCTTCTGGTGACAATGATCAAACCAACCAGTTGATGGACTCGGACTCCGTATCCCCCTGGGGTCTCCAGGCCTGTTCACAAAACCAGGTCTTCAGGGACTTTTGAAAGAGTATCAGGGTGTCTGTCTTTCTGTGTGTGAGTGTGTCCATCTTATCTCTGCAGCGTCTATGGAGATTCTCAGTCATCCAGGCCATGGTTGTCCCAAAGGTGATTTTTCAAGAGGCAACTGGATTTTCTCTGTTTTTCTTTGAAGATGTTTCACTTCTCAAACAAGAAGCTTCTTCAGTTCTGAGAGAATCATCAGAATAGAACTGGAAGGGACCTTGGAGATCTATTCTCCACGGCACCTGAGGACAGAAGAAGAAGCAATGGGTGGAAACTAATCAAGGAGAGAAGCAACTTAGAACTGAGGAGAAACTTCCTGACAGTTAGAACAATTAATCAGTGGAACAGAAGTTGCCTCCAGAAGTTGTGAATGCCTCAACACTGGAAGTCTTTAAGAAGATGTTGGATCACTATTTGTCTGAAACGGTTTAGGGTTTCCTGCCTAGGCAGGGGGTTGGACTAGAAGACCTCCAAGGTCCCTTCCAACTCTACTATTGTATTGTATTGTATTGTATTGTATTGTATTGTATCTTCAAGTCCAGCCCCCTGCTCAAGCAGGAGATCCTACACCATTTCAGATAAGTGGCTGTCCAGTCTCTTCTTAAAAACCTCCAGTGATGAAACACCCACAACTTCCGGAGGCAATCTGTTCCACTGGCTAAATTGTCCTCGCTGTTAGGAAGTTTCTCCTTAATTCCAGGTTGCTTCACTCCTTGATTAGTTTCCATTTATTGTTTCCTTGTCCTGCCCTTCTGGTGCTTTGGGAAATAAATTGATCCCCTCCTCTTCGTGGGAACCCCTCAACTACTGGAATACAAGAAGCTTCTTGGATGAGAAACGAAATGTTTTCAAAGAAAAAGAAGAAAGTCCAGTTGCCTTTTGGAAAAGCACCTCAACTGCATACAAAGAGAATTTGTATAAGATGTTTTATAGATGGCATTGGCCACTGGCAAGACTGGCGAAGATGTTTAAAGATAAGTCAGCTAAATGTTGGAAATGCCACCAGATACCAGGCTCATACTATCACATTTTGGTCACTACGATGTAGAAAAGATGTAGAGACTAGGGGAGACATGATAGCAGTGTTCCAATATCTCAGGGGTTGCCACAAAGAAGAGGGAGTCAAACTATTCTCCAAGGCACCTGAGGATAGAACAAGAAGCAATGGGTGGAAACTAATCAAGGAGAGAAGCAACCTAGAACTGAGGAGAAATCTCCTGACAGTGAGAACAATGAATCAGTGGAACAGAAGTTGCCTCCAGAAGTTGTGAATGCCCCAACACTGGAAGTCTTTAAGAAGATGTTGGATAGCCATTTGTCTGAAACAGTATAGGGTTTCCTGCCTAGGCAGGGGGTTGGACTAGAAGACCTCCAAGGTCCCTTCCAACTCTGCTATTGTATTGTATGTGGTGGACCTGCGCAGAAGCAAAAAAAAAAGGACTAAAATACATATATGGCTGGGGAAGAATGATACAACATATTGACTTAAAACCTGAAATATTTTTTGCTGGGGATTTTACAGGAAAATTATAGCAAAGAGCATGTATATTATATTATTCATGTTATAACAGCAGCAAGGTTTGCATTTGCACAAAATTGGAAAAGCGAAGAGATCCCTGCAGAGGAGAATGTGATTAGGAAAATATTAGAATGTGCAGAAATGAACAGATTGACACTGGCTATCCCAGAAAAAGAACAAACGAATTATTATTATATACAATTTGGGAATCTTTTTACCGGTGGTTAGAGAATAGACATCAGAATTAATAGTAAAAGAAGTTATCTAAAGTATAGAAAGTGTATTCATAGTCAATATAACAAACAGATTTAAATAAATTACAATGGGATTGTTATATTAGATACCTAAGGTATTGGAAATTAAAGCTAAGATGA
Source organism: Natrix natrix natrix (assembly GCA_029891615.1). NCBI lineage: Eukaryota > Metazoa > Chordata > Lepidosauria > Squamata > Natricidae > Natrix > Natrix natrix. Next base: position 239,903 of record JAKRSK010007105.1, read on the forward strand.
GATTAAATTATTTAATAAGATTTTATACTTTAATGTTGGCACAAAATATGTATACCCAGATGACACACTAGTTCATAAAAATAGATTGTTTATTTAAAAATAAAATAAAAAATATAAAAAGAAAGGAAAAAGCACATTTGGCTTATTTCTACAGGGATGGACCAACAATGGAGAAGGGGATCGTAGATGTAACTGGGAAGAGAGAGTCCTTTGAATAACCTGGCCTTAAGCCATGGAGGGCTTTGAAGTTGACAACCAACATCTGGAGATGGATCTGTTGTAAGAAATGTCCTTCTGGGTTCAGCTCCAAGTGGGGGAGAAAGACACTGGAAACATGGAGGCTGCTTGAAAAGATGGTTTTAATGGTGGACAGGACCACATGGCTTGAGCCCCTGGACAGAAAAGGGGGATCAGAGGCTTCCAGATGTTGGGTGAAGAAGATAAAAAGAGAGAGATGCTGAAAGTCCCTGGTTTTATGCCCTCTCTGGCCTTTGATCTTGAATTCTGATTGGTTGTCAGACTCCCATGGGGGCCATGCAGGGGCAACTCTCTAGGCTGTCTTGAGTCCAAGTTTGGTTGAGCATCTCTTCTTCCCAGGTGCCGTGGGGTGAGATGGGTCAAGGGCTAATGCTATCATGCCTTAATCCCATCAACCTGTAGCCGAAGGGGGAGATCTTTGTTATGTAGATTAGACTGGCCCTTTGACAAAGGTGGGGGTTATTAAGAGTGAGTCTGCTTCCTGCCTAAAAACATGTTTCTCCATTTCTGATCCAGGGAAAATATAATACACTGCCCCTTTCAATGTTTCCCAGGATATTTCATTTTTCTAGGAGAGGGGTGGGTTTTAATTTCCTACAGTGACAACCAACATCTTGAAGATGGCTCCAGAAGCACATTGGCAGCTGACATGCATTGCTTCTGGAGTGGCTTTGAAGAAAAATCAGTGAGCATAGGGATTAAGACTCCGTAGTTGAGGGTGCAAGGCTCCGCACCCCACATTGTTTCAGGATTAGCAACACAACAGTTTTCACTAATCATACGTACAAGGCCTTGCAAGATACTCCTTGATGATGATCACAAATAAGGTTTTATGGTCCGTCCATTAGATAGATGGAATACAATCCTGAGTTTATAAACAGGCAGTCCTTGATTTACAACAGTTTGTTCAGTGACCAAAGTTATAACAGCACTGTGGAAAAAGGGACTTACTATGGCTTTTCACACTTACGACCGTTGCAGCATCCCCCGTGGTCACCTGATCAAAATTCAGATGCTTGGCAACAGTCTCGTATTTATGACGGCTGCAGTGTCCCGGGGTCATGTTTTGCAACAAGCAAAGTCAATGGGAAAGCCAGATTCACTTAACAACCATGTCACTAACTTAACAACTGATTCATTTAACAACAGTGGCAAGAAAGGTCCTAAAATGGGGGGGACGACTGGTTTAACTGTCTCACTTAGCAACATAAATTTTGGCCTTAATTGTGGTCGTATAAGTGAAGGACTACCTGTATAAGGTGCATCTGTTATTCTGTTTAATTTTTCCTAGTTTGGCGTTAATCCCTTATATATTATGTCAGAACAACAGAGTTGGAAGGGACCTTGGAGGTCTTCTAGTCCAACCCCCTGCTCATGCAGGAAACCCTGTATCATTTCAGGCAAATGGTTATCCAACATCTTCTTAAAAACCTCCAGTGTTGGAGCATTCACAACATCTGGAGGCAAGTAGTTCCACGGGTTCATTGTTCTAACTGTCAGGAAATTTCTCCTTAGTTCTAGGTTGCTTCTCTCCTTGCTTAGTTTCCATCCGTTGCTTCTTGTCATGTCATCTGCCCTGACCCTTTTCAAAGAAGAAAAAGGGTGTGGCTGGAAAGAGAGAGAGAGAGAGAGAGAGAGAGAGAGAGAGAGAGAGAGAGAGAGAGAGAGAGAGAGACGCAAACACAGCCTTTGTCACCACTTTGCAAAACGAGCTTCCCCCTCCCCCTCTCAAACCAGCCACATTGTTAGACAAGGATCATGGGTTGCCCCCTCCCCTCTTTGGAAGAGCTGGATAGCTTCTGCTGCGTTAAGAAAGTTCAGAACATCCTTAAAGATCCATCTCATCCTGGGCACACTTTTGTTTTTGAACTATTACCATCTGGCAGACGGTACAGGATAATAAAAACAAGGACAAATCGGCTGAAAAACAGCTTCTATCCCACAGCAGTAACCATGTTGAATTCTACTGTGTAGTGCAGTGGTGGTGAACCTTTTCAGCACCAAGTGTCCAAATTGGAACATGTGTGCATGCGCCAAAGTGCCAGAAACCCGAAGACTATCTAGCCGGTGCGCACATGCTTGTTTTTTGGCTGTTTTTTGGGGGGGTTGTTTTCAAGCAGTTTTTCAGCTGTTTTGCGGCCCTGAAAATGCCCCCCGAAACAGCCCGAAAAAAACCCCAAAACAGCCTGGAAAATGGCCGTTTTTCAGGCCGTGAAAAGCAGCTGGCAACACGTGCCGACAGAGGGCTCTGGGTGCCACCTCTGGCATGGGTGTAATAAGTTCGCCAACGCTATAGGGTTTCCTGCCTAGGCAAGGGGTTGGACTAGAAGACCTCCAAGGTCCCTTCCAACTCTACTATTGTATTGTATTGTATTGTATTATCACGGGTACAGTGCAATATGAATGCAGTATCAGCGGTTTTCGATTCAAGGATGTGTGTTTGTGTTTTATTTTTTTTATAGTTTTCTTATATATGATGTACACTGAAGTTGGCATTTAATTTCGTTTAATTTTGTTGTACGAGATGCAATGAGAATAAAGTAAACTTAAACTAGGTTGGAGACCGGCTAGTTTCTGGGCGAGTTTAGCCATTCTCTATCAAGGTCTTCACGCTTCAAGGTATGGTATACCTGTGTCCTATTGTTCCTGCCCGTCCTTCGAGCATTAGCAGCAAGGCTGGCATGCTCCAGATGCCACCAACAAAAGACTGCCATCATGCGCCCTCAAAATACTCTTTCTCCAGCAGGTAAGGGAAACTATCTTAGCATGGAGTAGGAGCTTTGGTTACACAGATTTGGACAATTGCCCAGATCTATGGGACAAAACCAGAAAGTTAACTTTAGCCACCTCGTATAAGGAAAACCTATACAAGATGTTCTACAGGTGGCACATCCCACTCACAAGATTAACTAAAATTAACTAAAATTTATCGCCACGATGTTGGAAATGTAATGCTGCACTAGGGACCTTTTACCACATGTGATGTCAGTGCCCGAAAGCTAGGACTTTTTAAGAAAGTGGTTGGAAGAGACGTTAAATCAAAGGATAGAGTTGAGGCCATCATTATTTCTACTAGGGATCACGAAAGAAAAACATGGCAAAGGTGGACTATATTTAATGCTGCATATTTTAACGGCGGCAAGACTGGTTTTTGCACAAAAATGGAAAAATGAGGAGACTCCCTCGGAACAAGAAATAATAAATAATAATAAATAATAATACTGAGGTGCACAGAATCGGACAGGCTGACTCCAGAGCTCAAAGACAAGGGAGAGACGGAATATCACAAAATCTGGGACAAATGGTACTGATGGCTAGAAAGGAGGGGAAAAGGCTGGGACAGAAATACACCGACAAGTTAAGAACTGGAAAATATGGTATTAAGAATTGTAATAGGTAGGAATTGGATATGTGAAAAGAGTAAGGTTCTACATTTAGGCAACAAAAATGGAATGCACAGGTACAGTATAGGTGGTACCTTGCTCAACAGTAGTAACTGTGAAAGGGATCTTGGAGTCCTAGTGGACAAACATTTAAATAGGAGCCAGCCGTGTGCAGCAGCTGCCAAAAAAGCCAGCACAGTTCTAGGCTGCATCAACAGAGGGATAGAATCAAGATCACGTGAAGTGTTAATACCACTTTATAATGCCTTGGTAAGGCCACACTTGGAATACTGCATTCAGTTCTGGTCGCCACGATGTAAAAAAGATGTGGAGACTCTAGAAAGAGTGCAGAGAAGAGCAACAAAGAGGATTAGGGGACTGGAGATTAAAACATATGAAGAACGGTTGCAGGAACTGGGCATGTCTAGCTTAAGAGAAAGAAGGACTAGGGGAGACATGATAGCAGTGTTCCAATATCTCAGGGATTGCCACAAAGAAGAGGGTCTCAAACTATTCTCCAAGGCACCTGAGGGTAGAACAAGAAGCAATGGGTGGAAACTAATCAAGGAGAGAAGCAACTTAGAACTGAGGAGAAATTTCCTGACAGTTAGAACAATTAATCAGTGGAACAGAAATTGCCTCCAGAAGTTGTGAATGCCCCAACACTGGAAGTCTTTAAGAAGATGATGGATAGCTATTTGTCTGAAACGGTATAGGGTTTCCTGCCTAGGCAGGGGGTTGGACTAGAAGACCTCCAAGGTCCCTTCCAACTCTACTATTGTATTGTATTATTGTATTTGTATGATTAGAAATTATATAAAAGAAAGGATCAAAGGACAGGTAATCTGACTGACTACATACACCTATGTAATGGATATAAAATGTAATTGTTGTAAGATCTAATCACTATATGGAAACGTTTATACCAGCAATGTCACACTATGTCCAATGTTTCTAATGTTTATCTAATAAAAAACTTAGAAAGAAATACTCTTTCTCCATGGCTTCCCCTGCTTTTGGGGATATCATCACCTCTATCAATTGGTGAGACCAAGTTTGGTCTAATGGTTAAGACATCAGACTGGAAAGCAGAAGGACATGAATTCCAGTTGTAAGAAGTTGATGGAGATAATGTTGATTTTGCAAAGAAAGCTATTTTTGAAGAGTCGTGAGTCTAAAAGTTCACCCGGACATTGGGACATTAAAGGTAAAAAGTTGAAGACTGGGAAACAGGAAGAAACTGTTATTCCGATGAGTGACTCAGCTTCGCCAAGATTACTTAACGGTTTTTAACCACACAGCCTAGTAAATATAGTGGAGAAAGTAATTAACCGTTTGCCTCAATTTATTACGTTTATGCTACAGGGATTGTAAGGAAACAAGAAGTATAGATTAAGAAATAAAAGAAGGGATAAACTGTGGACCTCACTCGTTTCCGAAGAGGTCCCTAAGGAGGCGTGCATAAGCGCACCAGCGTGCCTACCGTCCCTGTCCTACTATCCCCATTGATATGTACTATTTTATGTGCTCATGGCCATGTTTATACAATAGAATACAATACAATACAATAGCAGAGTTGGAAGGGACCTTGGAGGTCTTCTAGTCCAACCCCCTGCCTAGGCAGGAAACCCTATACCGTTTCAGACAAATGGCTATCCAACATCTTCTTAAAGACTTCCAGTGTTGGGGCATTCACAACTTCTGGAGGCAATTTCTGTTCCACTGGTTTAATTGTTCTGACTGTCAGGAAATTTCTCCTCAGTTCTAAGTTGCTTCTCTCCTTGATTAGTTTCCACCCATTGCTTCTTGTTCTACCCTCAGGTGCCTGATGGATATAAATAGATGGATATAATAAGATATAAATAGATGGATATAAATACTTATTTATATCCATCTATTTATACCAATCTCATGCAATCATGTCCATGTCTATACTAATAGCTGTTACCTTGTACATGTTGACAAAATAAAAATAAATAAAATAAAAGATAGTATGGAAAAAGGGGAACTGGGCAAAATGGGGAAACAGATGAAGCATGGGGAAATTCATGGAGAAACAGGCGTTCCGGGAAGATTGCAACCTTGTGGTCAGAGGGGGCTGCAGGGAGGGATTTGTGGTTTGGTTGGAGGGAATAAAAAATTGGAGAAATGTATTCCTAGCTGCGCCCACATAGCCAGTAGCCACCTGCTCTTGCAAGAACGTATTTTACGCGCCATAAACTGCTTGCTGCTTCACTTCACGACTCTTGTCAAATTTCTGAAGGGTGTTTGTTTCTGACACAGTCAATAATACGTAAATGAAGATTCAACCATCCAGGCCAAAAGTCTCTAAAATGGTTAAATCAAGGCAACTGGACCAATGATTATTAAAGATTATTTTCCTTTTGACTGATGAAGTTACTTGGATGGGTAACGAAATGTCTCTGTTGAATAAACTTTGGTCCAGTTGCCTTGATTTAACCTTTTTTAGATGGGTTATAGTCCCATCTTATGCATGAAAGCTGACTGGGTGACCTTGGGCCAATCTCCAGGAGACAGTGAGTTCTAGTCCTGCCTTTGGCAAGAAAGCTGGGCAGGTAACTTTTCAATCATCAGGTGACTGGGAGTTCTAGTCCTGACTTTGGCAATAAAGCCGGGCAGGTAACTTTTCAATCATCAGGTGACTAGGAGTTCTAGTCCTGACTTTGGCAATAAAGCCGGGCAGGTAACTTTTCAATCATCAGGTGACTGGGAGTTCTAGTCCTGCCTTAAGCACGAAAGCTGACTGGGTGATCTTGGGCCAATCTCCAGGAGACAGTGAGTTCTAGTCCTGACTTTGGCAATAATGCTGGGCAGGTAGCTTTTCAATCACCAGGTGACTGGGAGTTCTAGACTTGCCTTTGGCAATAAAGCCGGCTGGGTGATTTTTGGCCAATCACCAGGGGATAGCAATAATTGCAGAAATAACAGCAATAATTGAAGCAATAATAAAAATAACTGCAACAATAGCAATAATAATTGTAGCAGCAATAAAAAGTAATGACTGCAATTATTTGCAGCAGCAACCTCAATAACTGCAGCCATAAGTGCAATCATAACCGCAGAAACAGCAACAATAATCTCAGCAATTAGAGATAATAATTGCTGCCAAATAGCAGGAACGCAGCAATAATCGCAACAAGTATTCAGGGTCATCCTCCCAGCTCCCGACACGTGTCTTGCCATCACCGCGTGGGAATGCACCGTCTGGGGGAAACGAAGGGTGAGGAGGAAGCGGGAGGAAAGGGCCCCGTAGCTTCAGGGCCCCACAGCCGAGGCCCGGAAAGGGGTGGTAGTGCTTCCCCATTCTACTCCAACCAAGGATTCCCATTTTATTCCAAGTAGGTTCGGGCGGTATCGGCTGCCTAGCAACGGGCCGGGCCGCCGTCGTTTCTAAGGGGCGTGCCCGCGCTGCGACGCCGGCGCATGCGCGTCGTCCCACTTCCGGCTGGCTAAGGGAACGTGTCCCTGGGCGCTTGCGGGGGCCGCCTCTGCCGGGTCGGAAGTGCGGGCTGCGAGATGGAGCAGGCCGAGGCGCACAACGGCAGCGGGGCGGCCGAAGCCCCCACGGCCGGCGCGCGGCCCCCGGCCACCCCGGAAGGCATGGCGCTGGCCTACGGCAGCCTGGTGGTCATGGCTCTGCTGCCCATCTTCTTCGGGGCGCTGCGCTCCGTCACCTGCGCCAAAGGGAAGGTGAGGAAGGGAGGAGGAGAGCCTCCCCAAGCAGAGGCAGTCTATCTCTGTGGGCATTTCTGTGGGTTTTTCCTCCTTAAAATCAAACTAGACCCTTTAAGAGGTGAGAGGACTTCAACTCCTAGAATTCCCCAGCCAGCAAAGCTGGCTGGGGAATTCTGGGAGTTGAAGTCCACCCCCCCTTAAAGAGACCAAGTTTGAGAAACAGCTCTATGCAGCTAATCCTTGACTTACAGCCATCCATTTAGTGACCATTTGAAGTCTCTGAGAAAGGCACTCGGGACTGTTTTTCACACTTAACGACCGTTGCGGGTCCTCGTGGTCACGTTGATTGAGCAAGTGACTCGTCTGTATGACGAGTCGTGTCGGGTGGGTGGGTGGGTTTGTTTATGTGATCCCTCTTTTTTGGCCACCTTTTTTAACCAGCAAAAGTCCAGGGGGGGGGGGATATAGCCGGATTCACTTAACGGCCGTAGTGACTCACTTAACAGCACATGGGAGTTGTGGCCAGAACGGTTTTAAAACCGGGGTGTGTGTGTTATGTATGATTCACTTAAATTCACCTCGCTTAGCAACAAGAATTGGGCTCCCTTGTGGTCGTAAGTTGAGGACGGGCTGTAACTTTGAAGGGTCACGCAGAGACCGGCTAGTCTAGGGAAGAGAAGGAGCAGGGGAGACAGGAGAGCATCTTCCAATATTGGAGAGGCTGCCCCAGAGAGGAGGGGGGTCAAGCTACTCTCCAAAGCAAGGCCAGACAAGGAAGAATGGATGGAAACTGACCAAGGAGAGATTCAACCTGGAAATAAGGAGGAATTTCCTGACAGTGAGAACCATCGACCCATGGAACACAAGTTGCCTTTGGAAGTTGTGGGAGCTTCATCCCTGGAGTCTTTCAAGAAGAGACTGGACTGCCATCTGTCAGAAATGGTGTAGGGTCTCCTGCTTGGGCAGGGGGTTGGACTAGATGACCTTCCTTCTAACTCTGTTAATATGAATCTATCTAAGATGATCAAAAGCAGGCCTGGAGATTAAAATGAAGAACGGTTGCAGGAACGGGTGCAGAGAAGAGCAACCAGGATGATGAGGGGACTGGAGGCTAAAACATACGATGGACGGGTGCAGGAACTGGGCCTGGCTAGTCTAGGGAAGAGAAGGACCAGGGGAGACAGGAGAGCATCTTCCAATAGTTGAGGGGCTTCCCCAGAGAGGAGGGGGATCAAGCTATTCTCCGAAACACCCAAAAGTCCAGACAAGGAATAATGGATGGAAACCAAACAAGGAGAGATTAAACCTAGAAACAAGGAGGAATTTTCTGACAGTGAGAACCATCAAACAGTAGAAGTTTCCCTCAGAAGTTGTGGGAGCTTCATCACTGGAGGCTTTCAACAAGAGACTGGACTGCCATTTGTCAGAAAGGGGTCTTCTGCTTGGGCAGGGGGTTGGACTAGATGATCTACAAGGTCCCTTCCAACTCTGTTAATCTGTTAAAATCTGTCTATGTTCACTTGTATTAGGGGGGCTTTCTTTTTCTCCCTCTTGGGCTCCCACCTTGGCTGGTTCTGACCGTCTATCCCAGTGGTCTTGACTGCTGCCTGGGATCCAATAAGGCTGGTGTGTGTGTCTGTCTGTGTGTGTGTGTGTGTTGAGCAAATAGGGGGGGGGGGGGTATCATGTACAGCAATGGGGTGTGTCCCTGTCTGCCCCCCCCCTCCTTTTTTTGGCAGCTGGTCCCCAGGATTAATGCAAAAGATTAATGCCCAGAGGTGACTAAAGGAATGTGCCCCCTCCCCTCGCTTTGAATCCAATGATGGGGGACAACAACACATTTTTTTTTGCCTTTTTTCTTTTTGGTCTCTGCTTCTTGGCCTCTTTTTTATATTGTTCAAATAATATATTCAATTAAGGTTAAAACGTTAAAAGGATAGAATTTCAAATATAGGCTCTTCCCTACTGCAGGGATTCCTATAAATATGATTCATGTTTTTCCTTCCCTCCCTCCCTCCCATTTCTCTGTCTTTCCATTCCTTCCTTCCTATCTGTCTGTCTGCCTTTCGCCTTTCGCCTTTCTTTCTTTCTTTCTTTCTTTCTTTCTTTCTTTCTTTCATCTATCTATCTATCTATCTATCTATCTATCTATCTATCTATCTATCTATTTTATCTATCTATCTATCTTCTGTCTGTCTGTCTGTCTTTCTGTCTTTCTCTCTTCATTCCCTCTTTCTTTCTCTTTCTTTCTCTCCCTCCCTTCCCTCTTTCTTTCTTTCTTTCTTTCTTTCTTTCTTTCTTTCTATCTATCTGCCTTCTTTCTGTCTTTCTCTCTTCATTCCCTCTTTCTTTCTCTTTCTTTCTCTTTCTTCCTCCCTTCCTCCTTTCTTACTTTCTGTCTGTCTGTCTGTCTTTATCTATCTACCTTCTTTCTTCATTTCCTCTTTCTTTTTCTTTCTCTCCCTCCTTCCTTCCTTTCTTTCTTTCTTTCTTTCTTTCTTTCTGTCTTTCTTTCTTTCTTTCTTTCTTTCTGTCTACCTTATTTCTGTCTGTCTGTCTTTCTATCTATCTGCCTTCCTTCTTTATTTCGGTCTTTCTCTCTTCATTCCCTCTTTCTTTCTCTTTCTTTCTTTCTCCCCCTCCTTCCTTTTTTTCTTTCTTTCTTTCTTCCTTCCTTCCTTTCTTCTCCTTCTTTCCTCCCTCCCTCCTGCCCTCCCTCTCCCCTTCAACAAGCCAAGATGTTTGACGGAAGGGTGGATCTACTTCCCTCCCCCCCCCCCCCGATGTTTTTTCCTTCCCCTTCCTGAATGTACACCGTGCGAGGAGGAGTCCGTGGGGCGTCTTCACGGGTGTGAGCTAAAACAGGCAAAGAACTGACGTGTTAGTAGCCGAGAGGGCCTGATGACAAAGGCGCCCCACCTCTTGACAGACTTCGACTGCTTCCTTTGCTGGAAATTGTGGCTAAATGGGTGTCGGGGAGGATGCATTGACCCTCGCCAAAGGTCGGGATTTGCATTGGGTGTATTCATTCTGGATTCGGTTGCTGAAGTTCACAGCAGCTGCCCAGTTTCAGGCTGTAGAATTCTGTTATTTCTGCGGCATATTTAAAGTGGGGCTACCAACAGCTGCTGGCGGCAGAGTCAGTCTGAGGTTTTAATCCAGTATGATTAAAACTCTTAAGAGGGGATCACACAGATTTGCAAATTACTTTGTAACCCGGCATCCAGTTCTGGTCGCCACGATGTAAAAAAGATGTGGAGACTCTAGAAAGAGTGCAGAGAAGAGCAACAAAGAGGATTAGGGGACTGGAGACTAAAACATATGAAGAACGGTTGCAGGAACTGGGTATGTTTAGCTTAAGAGAAAGAAGGACTAGGGGAGACATGATACCATTATTCCAATATCTCAGGGGTTGCCACAAAGAAGAGGGAGTCAAACTATTCTTCAAAGCACCTGAGGGTAGAACAAGAAGCAATGGGTGGAAACTAATCAAGGAGAGAAGCAACTTAGAACTGAGGAGAAACTTCCTGACAGTTAGAACAATCAATCAGTGGAACAGAAGTTGCCTCCAGAAGTTGTGAATGCCCCAACACTGGAAGTCTTTAAGAAGATGTTGGATAGCCATTTGTCTGAAATCCAATAGGATCTCCTGCCAAAGCAGGGGGTTGGACTAGAAGACCTCCAAGGTCCCTCCCAACTCTGTTATTCTGTTCTGTTAGTTTAATGAAGGAACTAGAAGGGAGCATGATAACAATCTTCCAGTATTTGAGGGGCTGCCCCAAAGAAGTGGGGGGTCAAGCTATTCTCCAAAGCCCCTGAAGGCAGGAGAAGCAGCAATGGATGGAAACTAATCAAGGAGAGAAGCAACCTGGAATTAAGGAAAAACCTCCTGATACTGAGAATAATCCACTAGAACCTGTGGCTTGGGTGAACAGGTTTCTGTTTAGGAATCCATCATTCCTTGACTTACAACCATTCGTTTCGTGGCTGTTTGAAATTACAAAAGCCCTGAAAATAATGACTTGTGACCATCATCCCACCCTTATGACCATTGCAGCACCCCATGTACATAATCAAAATTCAGAGACGTGGCAATCGACTCACATTTACGACGGCCGCAGTGTCCCTGGGGCCAGGTTGATCCCCTTTTGCGACCTCCCGACAAGCAAAGCCAACCGGCATGCCTGATTCGCTTAACAACCGTGTCACTCATTTAACAGCTGTGGGGATTCATTTAACAACCGTGGCAAGAAAGGTCATAAAATGGGACAAGAAAAGAATTGACAGGCTCCGTCAAGAACTACCTGCATTTCGCCGTTTCTCTTTCCTCATACAGGAAATTCTCCATTTTTCCTTCCTAAGTTGCCAAACTGCATTTCTCAGCGAGGCTGAAGCCATGTTGTATGTAATTCAACAACATCTGGAGTCTATAAAGGGCCAGCGTTTTTAAAACCAGAGAATCTTTTCCAAAAAAACCCAGACATTCTCTGGATATAAAGAAGCGGGAGTCAAACTATTCTCCAGGGCACCTGAGGGTAGAACAAGAAGCAATGGGTGGAAACTAATCAAGGAGAGAAGCAACTTAGAACTGAGGAGAAATTTCCGGACTGTTAGAACAATTAATCAGTGGAACAGAAGTTGCCTCCAGAAGCTGTGAATGCTCCAACACTGGAAGTTTTAAAGAAGATGTTGGATAGCTATTTGTCTGAAATCCAATAGAGTTTCCTGCCTAGGCAGGGGGTTGGACTAGAAGACCTCCAAGGTCCCTTCCAACTCTGCTATTGTATTGTATTGTATTGTAATGCTCCAACACTGGAAGTTTTTAAGAAGATGTTGGATAGCCATTTGTCTGAAGTGGTGTAGGGTTTCCTGCCTAGGCAGGGGGTTGGACTAGAAGACCTCCAAGGTCCCTTCTAATTCTGTTATTCTACTCTATTCTTTTAAAATAATTTTTATTGAATCTTTTAATCTTTAAAAACAGTAAAGAAGACACAACAAGAAAAAAACAACCACAGAACATACATAACAATATACAGTAATTTTACAGCTTTCTATATCGGCTTTCCTGCTTAGCTTTTATAGTGCTCCCTTCTTCATTGCCTTCCTATTGCTATAGCCTTGTCCTATAATGTAGCAAAAGTAGTATTAACACTTACAATAATATTCATTATTTGTATCCACCATATATTCATATTCCCTATTTTCTGTTTTGGCTTCTGATTTCTAGCCACTTATACATTTTATTAAAGTCCGATTCTCTCTTTTCTTTTAGTTCTATTGTCATTTTATCCATTTCTGCGCATTCGAGTATTTCCCTGATTATAGTTTCATCTGAGGGTGTGTTGATTTTTTCCCCAGTTTTGTGCGAAAGCAATCCTGGCTGCAGTGAGTGTGTGTATGGTTCTGTATCGAGATTGTTTATCCATTTTTTAGTCTAGTAGCCCTAATAACAATGCTTCTGGTTTGAGTTCTATTTTTCGCTCAGTAATTTCTTCCAACCATTTCCGAATTTTGCACCAGTATTTCCTTGGGATGGGGCACGTCCACCACATAGGATAGAATGTTCCAGGTTTGTGGATGCATCTCCAACATTTGGGGGATAAATTTGGGTACATTTTGGCCAATCTCGCTGGAGGCAAATGCCATCTATAAAACATCTATTCTATTCTAATAAGGGGTTCAGTTGATGTGGGTGAGGTGGGCTGGCTTTGAGTGTAAGACCCTGGCTTCGGCCTGCTACACCGGGGGTCTCAATTCTGATCCGTTTCTCTTCTAGAATGCTTCGGATATGCCGGAGACCATCACCAGCCGAGATGCGGCCCGTTTTCCTATCGTCGCCAGCTGTACCCTCCTAGGCCTCTATCTCTTCTTCAAAGTAAGTCAAGCAACAGAGGTCCCTGGGTAGGGCAGTCTTCTTCTCTGGGGTCCTTGGTGCTCTCTGAGCTTGGTTATTTTCTTGCAGGCGTTTCGTACCCGGACTAGGTAACATCATCCGTGCCAGTAGGGAGTGGGGTTTGAGGGGTGATCTCTGGGCTTGATTGCTTTCTTGCAAACAGGTGAGGGCTTTGCGGAATGAAGTGGAAGGGGAAGAGGAGGAGGAGGAGGACGGGTGTGTTTGTGTGTGTGTGTGTGTGTGTGTGTCCTGGGGGCTCTCTGAGTTTGGTGGTTTTCTTGCAGACGTTTTATTACCCAACTGGGGAACGTCATCAGTGCTCGAAAGGTGTGGGCTTTGCGGAATGAAGTGGAAGGGGAAGAGGAGGAGGAGGAGGACGGGTGTGTTTGTGTGTGTGTGTGTGTGTGTGTGTCCTGGGAGCTCTCTGATTTTGGTGGTTTTCTTGCAGATATTTTATTACCCAACTGGGGAACGTCATCAGTGCTCGAAGTGGAAGGGGAAGAGGAGGACTGTGGGGTCCTTGGTGCTCTCGTTGGTTTTCTTGCCGACGTTTCATGACCCAACTAAGGAACATCATTAGTGCTAGGAGGGAGGAGGCGGCTGAAAACTATGGGGTCCCTGGTGCTCTCTGAGTTTGGTGGTTTTTCTTGCAGACCTTTCATGACCCAACTAGGGAACATCATCAGTTAGCTAGAAGGAAATGGGGCTTGCAGAGCAGAGAGGAGGAAGACTGTGGGGTCCTTGGTGCGCTCTGAGCTTGGGTGCTTCTTGCAGGCGTTTTATGACCCAGCTAGGGAACATCATCAGTAGTAGAAAAGGGAATGGAGTTTGCAAGGAGGAGGAGGACTGTGGAGTCCTTGGTGCTCTTTGAGTTTGGTGGTTTTCTTGCAGATGTTTCATTGCCCAACTGGGTAACATCATCAGTGCTAGAAGGGAATGGGGTTTATAGAGGGAGGAGGAGAACTTGGTGCTTTTTGAGGTGGTTCGTTCGCTTGCATACTTTTTATCACTCAGCTAGGTAAACGTCATCAGTGCTGGGAGGGAGTGTGGAGTAAAGGAGGAGGAGGAGGAGTGTTGAAGAAGGGGAGAGGAGACAAAGAGAAGGAGCAGGAGGAGGACAACTGTGGGGTCCTTGATGCTCTCTGAGCTTGCTTGTTTTCTTGCAGACGTTTCATGACCCCACTAGGTAACGTCATCCGTGCTGGGAGGGAGGAGTGGGGCTTCCTCTGTTTATATTTCAGTTTTCCTCTGCTTTGAAGCTAATCCAATACTTTTTTTACCTTGGGACAAGGAAGGACTGCGGTTCCTCATGGAGATTGAGGAAACTTTTCCCAGCCATCTGTTCAGAAAGGATATTCTGTAGTTCTGGAGGCCGAACCTCACGTCCCCTTTTTAACTGCTTGGCCTGGTTTGGTCTGCACTGGTTCCATTCAGGGGAAGGCTGCTATTCGGTTTCCTAAAGGTCAAGAAATAATATAATTATAGATTATATAATAATTATAATTATAGATCGGCTATTCCAAGCTTTTTTTTAAAAAAAAAAAGTTTGTGCAGGGTTTTGAGTGTGAAACATCGGCTGTTGTGCAAGAAAAGCAACGGTTATTTTCAGTGAAACCAGAGCCACGTGGATTGCACGCAAAGCAAAGGCAAACTTAAAGCAATATATGTGTGTGTGTGTGTGTGTGTGTGTGTGTTTCAGCATAACTCTGGAAGGCCTCGAGCAACCAAATTTGGTACACAGATGACTTACAAATACTGTGGGGTTAAGAGACCCCTAATACCCCTTGGGTTATGTGTTCTGTTAAGATACAGCCTGTTGTGCCTTAAAACGGCTTCTACCGTACTACTGTAAAATGGCTTCTACTGTACAGCGCAGTGGAGTTGCCATGGTAACGGCTTCACAGTACTCCACCAGGGGGGGCTCCCTCTGGTAAGGGGGAAAATCTAACATTGGAAATTACGTTTGGTCCAGACATTCCCCCCCCCCCCCCCCCCATAAATAAATACCCGGGCAATGCCGAGTTATCGGCTTAGTTATAAAATAAATTAGCCATAAATTAGCAGGTAGCACAGCAGGGAAAGACGTAGAAGCGATATCCTGATCTGACGCCACTGCGATTCTGTGCTTGCATGAGTTCAGCTCCTCAATGTATAATCAAATATTCAAGAGTAGTTCCTTGGGCAGATCAGGGAAAAATGCCAGATGCAAACAGGAAAAGTTAAAAATATTTTATAATCCATAAGGTAAATATAGGGAGGTGGCCTTATGGCTGCTGTCCAGGAAGGCATTTTGTATATCTTAGTCTTCCAATTTACTGTTAAGAGGCAATGATTCTCAACCTTGGCACTTGAAGATGGGGGGTGGGGGGGACTTCAACTCCCAGAATTCCCCAGCGAGGAACTAGAACTCACACTGGCCTGGTGATTGGCCCAGAGTCACCCAGTCGGCATTCGTGCCTAAGGCAGGACTAGAGATCACCGTCTCCTGGTGATTGGCCCAGAGTCACCCAGTCATCCTTCACCACTAAAGCAGGACTAGAACTCGCCATCTCCTGGTGATTGGCCCAGAGTCACCCACCTGGCTTTCATGCCTAAGGCAGGACTAGAACTCACCGTCTCCTGGTGATTGGCCCAGAGTCGCACAGTCAGCATTCGTGCCTAAGGCAGGACTAGAACTCACCACCTCCTGGTGATTGGCCCAAAGTCACCAAACTGCTTTTCATGCCTAAGGCTGAACTAGAACTTACGGTCTCCCAGTTTCTAGTCCCGTGCCTCTAGACCAGACTGGCTTCCTCCAGCCAATACCACACTTCGGGGGGTGGGGGATCCCCATTTCCCCCCCCCCTCCAGCCTCTTTGCATCCTTACGTCCCCCCTGAGATGTTTGGAATGGCCTGCATTTCATTGCTGTTCGGTCTACCGTATTTTTCAGAGTATAAGACGCACCAAGATTTTGAAGAGGTAAATTTTAAAGTTTTTGAACTCTGCATGCCCCCCCCCCCCAACCCTCTGCATGCCTCATTTTTTGTGAAAAACGGGGCATGCAGAGAGTTTGAGAGGCCTGCAAAGTGCTCCTGGGGGCTGGGGGGGGGGGCAAAAACAAGCAAAAAATGGCCCACTTTTTGTGAAAACGGGCTCATTTTTTGCAAAAAAAGGGGGGGGCATTCATAGGCTTTGGGAGGCTTGTAGAGGGCTCGGGGGGGGGGCAGACAAAAACCAGCTCATTTTTCACTCCTTTTTGCCCTCCCCAGCCCCCAGGAGCACTCGGCAAGCCTCGTGAAGCCTCTGCACATCCATTTTTGCGAAGGGGGCGATAATTCGGGAGGCTAAAAATTCTGTATTCAGTGTATAAGACATTTTTTTGGGGGGGGGGAAGGTGCATCTTATACTCCAAAAAATACGGTGTTTGCCAGTCTCGGGCAACGTCACGGCCCAGGAAGCGTCGTAAATAGGCAAATCCGGTTTCCTGCGAGATGGTGGTTTGCATCTCCAGATATTTAGGAAGCTAAAGTCGGAAGCCTGGAGTCTGCTTCTGGGAGTAACCACAAGAAATGAGGAAGGGCGTACTGTGCAGGTAGCCCTCCACTTAATGACCGTTTTGTTCAGCGACCGTTTGAAATTGCAACAGCGCGGGGGGGGTTTGGAAATGTGACTTAGGAACCGATTTTCACACTGGCGACCTCAAGTCAGTGGGGAAGTCCCATGGTTTTCTTGCAAACGTTTCATGACCCAACTGGGGGACGTCATCAGTGCTCAAAAGGTGTGGGCTTTGCGGAATGAAGGGGAAGAGGAGGAGGAGGAGGACTGTGGGGTCCTTGGTGCTCTCTGGGTGGTTTTCTTGCAGACATTTCATGACCCAACTAAGGAACATCATCAGTGCTAGAAGGAAGGGGGGGTTTCAAGAGGAGGAGGAAGAGGAGGGAGGAAGAGGCGGGGGGGAGGGAGAGGAGGAGGTGGACAACTGGGGGGTCCTGGATACTTTCTGAGTTTGGTGGTTTTCTTGTAGACGTTTCATTATTCAACTAGGATCCATCATAAGTGCTAGAAAGTTGTGCGGTTTGTAGAGTGGAGGAGGAGGAGGAGGAGGAAGAAGAAGAGGAGAAGAAGGGAGGAGAAGAAAAAGAAGAGGAGGAGGAGGGCAACTATGGGGTCCTTGAAGCTCTCTGAGTTTGGTGGTTTTCTTGTAGACGTTTCATGACCCAACTAGGGAACATCATCACTTGTAGAAGGAAGGGAGGGTTTCAAGAGGAGGGAGGGAGGAAGAGGAAGAGGAGGGAGGAAAAGGAGATGATGGACAACTGTGGGGTCCTTGGTGCTCTCTGAGCTTGGTGGTTTTCTTGCAGACGTTTCATGACCCAACTAGGGAACATCATCAGTGCTAGAAGGAAGGGAGGGTTTCAAGAGGAGGGGGAAGAGGAGGCAGGAAGAGGAAGAGGAGGGAAGGAGGAAGAGGAGGAGATGGTGGACAACTGTGGGGTCCTTGGTGCTCTCTGAGCTTGGTGGTTTTCTTGCAGACGTTTCATGACCCAACTAGGGAACATCATCAGTGCTAGAAGGGGGAGTCTGATGTTACCAAATTGCCTCATAAAACATCTGCGGAAAAAAACCCCGACCAAACTCAGAGAGCGCCAAGGACCCCGCATCCACCATTTTTGTTTCCCATAATTCCCTTACTGATGCATCATGGGAATGAAAAAGTAGCTGGGTGTTTTTCTGTATTTTAAGGACGTCCAGCTGCGCATGTTTGCCCGTGGAAGAAGCGCGAGCTTTCTCAAGGATCGTCTGGATACCCAAATGGGCTCCCATTTTCAGAGGGAAACACGCGGAGCAAACATCTTCCCAGACCTTGTAAAATCAGGAGTTGCTAGTGGCTTAAGTCTTGCTTATTATTATTTTTCCGTAGATTATTATTATTATTTCTTGCTAGGACCTTAAGCAGATTTAATGTATGGAGTCTGGGTGGGGGGGAGTACAAACTGCAGAACAGGAAATTGAAAATATATTAATGCTCGGGTTGAGCCACTCACAATAGCAGAGTGTTTGCCTAAAGCCAGGCGTGGCTTTGAATGCCTGTCAAAACACAATGCATGGCATAAATCGGGCCTCTATCCTTTGCAATGGGATTTGTTTGCCTTTGGTGTTTGCGGCTGGCATTTGGGATTGTAAACGGAGGCACCGGGCCTCAAAGGAGCCTGGGATACCCACCAGAGTGGAGCTTCCTCGTTGGCTCCCTTCCCTCTTAGCTGTATATTTATTTAATGTGATTTATTGATTGCAGTTATAGGCTGCCCACTTCAGTGTTGGTTGCAGCATGATAAAACAAAGATAGAAAGCATTAAAATGCTGCACAAGTCAGTCCCGGAATTACAACCGTTTGTTTAGTCACTTTGTTTAGTTTGGAGTTACAACAGCCCGGAAAAAGCAACTTATAATTGTTTTTCACACTTAACGGCCGTGTTGCAGAATCCTCCCCGGTCGCGTGGTCCAAATTCAGACGCTTGGCAACTGACTCATATATACGATGGTCGCAGTGTCCCGGGGTCACATGATTCCCCCTTTGTGCGACCAAGGTCAATGGGGGAAGCCAGATTCACTTAACGACCGTGTTCTTCGCTTTGCAACGGCAGTGATTCACTTAACAGCTGTGGCAAGAAAGGTTGTAAAACTGGGGGGGGGGGATCACAAATACGGGTAGTTTTTGACTTACAACAGGTCGTTTGTGACAGTTCAAAGTTACAACGGCACTGGGGAAAGCGACTTATGACCTCTTTTCCGCAGTTACAACCATTGTGCAGCACCTCTGTGGTCAAAATTCGCCCGCTTGCCAACGGACTCGTATTTATGACGGTTGCGGTGTCGGTGGTAACATGGTCATCTGATGAGCAGAGTCAATGGGGAAGCCAGATTCACTTAATGCCCGTGTGACTCGCTTAACAACAACAGTGATTCACCGAACAACCGTGACAAGAAAGGATGTAAAACAGGGCAAAAGTCACACAACAAATATCTCACGTAGCAACCCAAATTTGGGTCTCAATTGTCGCCGTAAGTCGAGGACTACTTGTAACTTTGAACGGTTGTATGTTGAGGACTAGCTGTACTATGGCTAAAAGACTGCTATTGTAACATTGGGAAAAATAAAGGTATGAGCCATTTACTCAATGGATCACAGATCTGAGTGTAGTCATCACCTGTGAGAAAGATGTAGACTTCCGATTGATAATTGTAATAATACAGAATATAAATAAGTATTTATATATTTACACCGCCCCGAGTCCTTTTCGGGAGAGGGGGCGGTCTAGAAATTCGAAGAAAATAAATAAAATATATGTATTGTGTCACAACCCCTGGTATGCCCAAATATGGGAGGGAGCATACTGCTTCCCTTTTTCTGACTTTCGGCTCACCCTAGGAGCCATCCAGGCAGAAAGCCATTTTTTTTATGTTGCCTTTGTTATGTTGCCTTGTTATCAGCACAAATGCAACATATATATACATATACATACATACATACATACATACATACATACATACATACATACATACACATATACATATACTGTGTGTGTGTGTGTATGTATGTGTATATGTATGTATGTATGTATGTATGTATGCATGTCTGTGTGTGTATGTATGTATGTATATGTATGTATGTATATATATATGTATTTGTGTTACAACCCCTGGTATGGCTAGCTGATGAGAGCTAAATAGCTTGAAATGGATCCATACTAGTCTCCCTTTATTTATTTATCAGCACAAATACAACACACACACACACACACACACATATATTACGAAACCCTTTTTACAAAATACTGTCAGTTTTTTAAAAAGCACGATAGTTATATAAGTGTTTAATAGAAATAAATAGATACATGCTGGTGAAACATTTGCATTAGATAAGTATATATAGAATTGAAACTGATTACTGTTACAACTCTTTTTTCTTGCTTCCTCTGTATTTTTGTCGCTTTTTTAAAAAAATCAGTTGTTACGCTTTTATTTTTCCTTTGTTAAGGAAATGCCTCTCTACCCTGGCTATTATCTCTGCGTTTTGTTACTTTTTTCCCCTGTGATTATTTAAAGTCAATCGAAAGCAAAGAAATGTGGATTTTCTTTCTTTCTTTCCGAAAGCTCTTACCGAAATGTTTCGTTCAACAGGAACTTCACTTCTTTTGTTAGTTAGAATTTGTGTTGGAGACGTTTGTCTCTTTGAATTATTTCTAAAATAAATAAATAAATGAAGCAGGGATACAAAGAAAGAACTAATAAATAGGGCTGATACCGAAATACAATTTTATCCTAAAGACGCTGAGCTTGTTGATCAGAAAAGTTGGCAGTTCGGCAGTTTGAATCCCTAGCACTGCGTAAAGGAGTGAGCTCACATGACTTGTCCCAGCTTCTGCCAATCTAGCAGTTTGAAAGCACGTAAAACATGCAAGTAGGAAAATAGGAGCCACCTTTGGTGGGAAGGGAACAGCGTTTCGTGCACCTTCAGCATTGAGTCATGCCGGCCACATGACCACGGAGACGTCTTCGGACAGCACTAGCTGTCTTTGGCTTTGAAACGGAGATGAGCACCTCCCCCTAGAGTTGGGAACGACTAGCATATACCTTTTATATTAAATTATCATATTTTATTCCAATTTCATTTAAAACTGTATTTTATTCCAATTTCATTTTAAACTGTATTTTATTCCAATTCCAATTTAAATTGTTTTTATCAGAGGGAATGTGCTTTTTACTGTTTTGTTTGTGTCGTTGGGAAACCTGAAGTTTTCACCTGGCTTGCTTTTATCTTGCCTCTTAGATCTTTTCCCAAGAATATATCAACCTCCTGCTCTCCATGTATTTCTTCGTCCTTGGGATCCTCGCCCTGTCCCACACCATCAGGTAAAAGCCCAGCACAACACAATATACTGTGAGTGCAAAGCATCTAAAAAGCTTGTCGTGCCCGGAAATTTATTTATTTATTTATTTATTAAATTGATATGCCGCCTGCCACGCTGTGTTTTCTGACCGAGGCTTCCCAAGAGCATGAAGCGAACCCCTGGTCCCAACAAAAACCCCTTTTATGAATTGGCTGTGAATTCTGCTCGTTCACATCCAGTAAAGTCTTTCAAGGGAGGATTTACAATCACAGACCTCATCTGGCTTGGAGAGCTGCCAGGCCGATCTCTGCAGAACTCAGCAAGGAGTCTCCAAACCAATGAAGCGAACTAATGGTCTCCTGCAAACTCCACTCCCCTGGCGCTCCTCTTTTATTTCCTCTGGGAGGGGCCATTCATCGTCCACCTGTGGCCTTACTCCCAAGTCGACCCCTCTTCTTTAGCTCTTCCCTGCTCCTGGCAGCTCTGCGCATGTGCACACTGGGAACAGGCTCCAGCTGTTCTTCTGCCTCACTGATGTCTGACTCCGAAGGCAGCTGAGAACTGTCGGACAGTCTTGACCCCCTCTCTGCCTCTGATACAGAGCCCTCGTCAGAGCCTTCCCCAGACTTCAGGATTGGCCCAGGTTCCTCCCCAACCTCCTCACTGTCCGAATGTGCTGCCAGCTCCGATGGCTGCTGGTGGGCCACAACCCTCTGTGTCGAGCCACGCGAAATAGAGAAAATAAGCTTTTGCTGTCTAAAAAAAATTGTATAGGACATAAGACTTATGACAGATGTCCTTCACCCCTTCTGACCCCTGAACTTTGGGTGCCCTACAATCAACCCCCATTTACATCACTGCAGTCACATGTCCCCATTTTACGACACATTTTTGGCTGAAAACTGGCAATGACTCGTGGTTCTCGGCAAAAACAGCCCATTGGTTCGCTTAACGACTGCGTCAGTTGCTTTAACGATTGCTGCATTCGACTTACGACCGTGGCCTTCATTTTTACAACGGCGACACTCCATCATCATCATCATCATCTTCATTTCATGACCCCATAATCCCTTGCGGGGGTGTAGGCTGAGTGTTGAATGGCCGGATGCCCTTCCTGTCGCCCATGCGGAGTTTTGTTCAGCAGAGATATTTCATCGTGCCCAGAGAGAGAGAGAAATATCTGCCTCTACCTAGGATCGAACCCACAGGCCCCTGATTGTGAGGTGAGAGCTCTACCTCTAGGCCACCACGCCACTCACAGCACTCCCTTAATGACCGTCACAAAATCAGGTCGTTTGTGTGACCCACTTTATGACTTTCATGCCTTATAATGGACAAGGTCTATTAACGTCATAAGTCAAGGACTACCTGTACACACCGAAACATATGTTACACAAAACTGCATTTTAAACAAATCCATTGGGGTGCTTAATGACTGCAGCACCCACTTAACAACAGCTGCAAAAAATAATGTCCAAAAAGTTCGGTTACATGATAAGCGGACTGTCACAATTTACGGCAGTGATGAGCAGGCTACCTTGCGGTCGTAACTCAAGGACTACCTGTACTAAGTGAGTCATGCTCATCCTGTCCCTGGAATATCCCTATTTATACCTTTCTTGCTATTTAACAGATTAACAGAGTTGGGAGGGACCTTGGAGGTCATCTAGTCCAACCCCCCGACCCAAGCAGGAGACCTTACACCATTTCTGAAAAAATGGCAGTCCAGTCTCTTCTTGAAAGCCTTCAGGGATGAAGCTCCCACATCTTCCAAATAACAGAATAACAGCGTTGGAAGGGACTTTGGAGGTCATTTAATCCAACCCCCCTCCCCCAAGCAGGAGATCCTACACCATTTCTGACAGATGGCAGTCCAGTTTCTTCTTGAAAGCCTCCAGTGATGAAGCTCCCACAACCTCTGAAGGCAACTTCTCTTCCATGGGTTGATTGTTCTCGCTGTCAGAAAACTCTTCCTTATTTCCAGATTGAATCTTTCCTTGGTCAGTTTCCATCCATTATTATTCCTTGTCTGGCCTTCGGGTGCTTTGGTTGACCCCCCTCCTCTCTGGGGCAGCCCCTCCAATATTGGAAGATGCTATGATGTCTCCCCTGGTCCTTCTCTTCCCTAGACTAGTCATGCCTAATTCCTCATATGTTTTAGCTTATGTTTCTTCATATGTTTGAGCCTCCAGTCCCCTCATCATCCTGGTTGCTCTTCTCTGCACTCTTTCTAGAGTCTGAACATCTTTTTTATAGTGTGGTGACCAAAACAGGATGCAGGATTCTAGGTGTGGTCTTATTAAGGCTTTACAGAGTGGTATTAGTACCTCCCTTGATCTTGATTGTATCCCTCTGTTAATGCAACTGAGGATTGCATTGGCTTTTTTGGCTGCTGCTGCACACGGCTGGCTCCTATTTAGCTGGTTGTCCACTAAGACTCTAAGATCCCTCTGACATTTACTGCTATTAAGCCAGGTTTAACCCAGTCTATATGTGGACTTTGGGTTTTTCTTGCCTAAGTGTAAGACTTTACTTTTCTCTTTGTTGAATTTCATTCTGTTAGATTAGTTTTTTTTTTCACTTCTCTATCAGCGCAGAAAATCAAGTCTTTGGGCTCAGTGAAAGCAAAAATACTTTCGGAGGCCCCATCGTCTGCAAATAACGGTTGACCATTGCACATACAGGAAAGGTTAAAATCCTGGCAGAGACTTTTAAATTTAATAGTTAACTGCTTTATCAGATGGGAAGCTGGCTGCTGAGCTACCTCTCCGTCACCAGGAATGAGAATATTTACATGTGGGTGGAGAACATCTGCCATCTTTTAAAACTCTTTGTAAAAACTCTTTTAAAATGTCCCTTAACAACCCAAAAACGAAGGATTATCTTGCAAGGTTTTGTTGATAGGATTAATGAAAACTCTTGATTGGCAATCCTAGGGCAGAATCTGGGGGGGGGGGGGGGGGGGGCACAGCCTTGCATCCCCTGGAGGATCTCTCACCCGGCTGGGGTGTTGGATAACACTGATTTTTCTGGGGAATTTCAAGTCAAAGTGTTGATTATAAATTAATAATTGAGAATAACAGAGTTGAAAAGGACTTTGAAGGTCTTCTCGTCCAGGGTTCACCAACTTTTCGGACCTCGGGGACCACTAAATTCATAATTTTAAATCCCGCGGACCACTAATACGATCTGCCTAATGACCGGCTGGGTGGGCGTGGCTAGGTGGTCATGTGACTTGGGTGGGCGTGGCCAACTAGATGTCACTCATGTTGAGTGGTGCCTCGCCAGCCTCTATTCGCCCCTCCCCTCCCAGCCCTTCCTCGCCTGCCCGCCTGGGCTCCTTAGGACCCCAATAGGAAGCCATTGCTGGAGCTAAGCAGCCGCCAGGAGAAAGAGTTAGCAAAACAGCTCAGTTCAAATTGCATCTGGCTGAGAAGGAGGCTCAGCAGAAGCACCTCACTGAGGACTAGGAGCATGGGCTGTCCAAGCAGAGGGAAGACCTGCGGGAGTGCAAGGCCAGGTACCGGCGCCTGGAGGCTCAGCGGGCTGAGATGGTCAGCCAGTTCCAGGCCATGATGCAGTCCCACTGGAACGAGGCCCTCCGGCTCTTCCCCACCAGCGGCTCTTCCCTCCAGTCTTCGCCCAAAGCCCCCCACCAGAAGGCTGAAGCAGACCCCAAGTCGGATTCTCTGCCCCCCCTCCAATCTGCACAAAAAGACCCCCAAGGGGAAGACTCTCTGCAGCAACACAGGAGTTCATTGCACGTATCCATCCCAGGGGCCGTAGTTTGAGGACCCCGGATTTAGTGCAATATAAAAAATGCAAATACTTTTTTTGCGAACCACCAAATTTTTCTTGCAGACCGCCAGTGGTCCACGGACCCCCAGTTGGTGACTGCTGGTCTAGTCCCAACACCTTGCTTAGGCAAGAAACCCTACATCATTTCTGACAGATAGCTGTCCAGTTCCTTCTTCAAATCCTCCAGGGATGGAGTAGCCACAACCTCTGGTGGCGAGCAGTTCCACTGATTAATTGTCCTCACTCTTAGGAAGTTTCTCCTCAATTCCAAGGTGCTTCTCTCCTTGATTAGTTTCCATCCTTTGCTTCTTGTCCTTTTTTTGCCATTTTCCCCCAGTTGCAACCTAGTGTCTGCTTTGATTGTCATCTTGGGTGTGGAAGGTTTTACTGGGGTTTGTATTTGGGGGTTGCCCACTGAAAGCTGCCCACAGTCCCCTTGAGTGAATTGAATGACCATATCAATTTTCCCCTTAGGGATGCGGTGGCTTAGTAGCTAAGACGCTGAGCTTGTCTATCAGAAAGTTCGGCAGTTCGAATCCCGAGCGCCGCATAACGGAGTGAGCTCCCGTGACTTGTCCCAGCTTCTGCCAACCTAGCAGTTTGAAAGCACGTAAAAATGCAAGTAGAAAAATAGGAACCACCTTTGGTGGGAAGGGAACAGCGTTCCGTGCGCCTTCGGCGTTGAGTCATGCCGGCCACATGACCTCGGAGACGTCTTCAGACAGCGATGGCTTAGAAACGGAGATGAGCACCGCCCCCTAGAGTCAGGAATGACTAGCACATATGTACGAGGGGAACCTTTACCTTATAACTTTTCTTAATTTATAATGGCTAAATTAACTCGGAGCTTATGGCATCATTGCAAGGCTTCAGTTTTCCATGTTTATAATTCTCTTGAGTTTTACAACTTCAGCTATCTTAGTATAATGGCTGGGGAATTCTGGGAGTTGAAGTCCACAGACCTTAAAGTGCCTGAGGTTGAGAAACACTGCTCTTAACTATTTGGTACTCCTTTAGTTAGCTTTATAAAGATGTTTTTGTGGGATTTTGATTTCTTCCATACAGCTGCCCTTCTTGGTTATGCCTTTTAAAACGATGATTCCTTCCCTTTTTCACCGTTCCTTCCTCTTCCTCCCATCTCATTTTAGCCCCGCGATGAATAAATTTTTCCCAACCAACTTTCCCAACAAGCAGTATCAACTTCTTTTTACTCAAGGCTCCGGAGAAGCAAAAGAAGGTAAGTTTGCTCCCTTCTACAGCCAAAGCGTGGAGAATTTGTTTTCTCTGTGAGTCTTTGTTTCCTGCTTTGTGTGTCTGCTTGTGTAATGTTGTGCAAGAAATGCTGTCAGCATCTTTCTTGGCTGTGTTGTTTTGCGGCCAATGAGTGAATTTAAAAGAACAGCAAAACTTCATTAGTTGCTATTTCTTTATCTATCTATCCATTTATCCATCAATCTATCCATCGATCTATCTAATCGATATCTATTTATCTATCTACATCTGTCTGTAATGTCTGTCTGTCTATCTATTCATCCATCCACCCACCCACCCATAGATATCTATCTATCTATGATCTATTGTATCTGCTTACCTACCTACCTATTGTTTCCTCTCTACCTACCTACCAATCTAAGCTACACTATATTGCCAAAAGTATTTGCTCACCCATCCAAATCATCAGAATCAGGTGTTCCAATCACTTCCATGGCCACAGGTGTATAAAATCAAGTCCCTAGGCATGCAGGCTGTTTGTGCAAACATTGGTGAAAGAAGGGGTCGCTCTCAGGAGCTCAGTGAACCCCAGCGTGCAACTGTGATAGGAAGCCACCTGTGCAACAAATCCAGTTGTGACATTTCCTCGCTCCTAAATATCCCACAGTCAACTCTCAGCCGTATTATAAGAACGTGGGAGTGTTTGGGAACGACAGCAACTCAGCCACGAAGTGGTAGGCCACGTAAACTCGTCCAACCTCAGTGTGTGACCTCACACATGGGCTTCTAGAAGAATGGTCACAGATTCCCATCAACACACTCCTGAACCTTGTGGACGGCCTTCCCAGGAGAGCTGAAGCTGCTATAGCTGCCAAGGGTGGACCGACGTCCTATTGAACCCCATGGATTAGGAATGGGATGCCACTTACAGTCAGTTCCTATGCGAGGAAAGGCAGGTGAGCGAATACTTTTGGCAATATAGTGTATCTCCCTCCCTCCCAACATCTGTCTGTCTGTCTATCCATCCCTCCATCCATTCATTCTCCCTCAACCTACCTACCAACCAATCTAAGCTATCTCCCTCCCTACCAACATCTGTCTGTCTGTCTGTCCATCTGACATTGCATGCCAAAACAATTAGAAACAAAGAGTTTGTTCCCCCTGTGCCATCACTCTGCTGAGCACCTAATTCCCACAGCACTGTCTTAAGCCTAAGGCTATTTACCCATGTAGTAGGGCTGTATTGCTATCATTCTTCTCATCTTTGGTCAATTGTTGTTATTTCTCATGATTAATAATTGCAACCATGATCTTTGATATATGACCTATCTCCTTGTTGTTGTATGTACTCTTGACAGCTTAAGCACCGGAGACAAATTCCTCGTGTGTCCAATCACAGTTGGTCAAATAAAGTTATTCTCTCCTGCCCGGTCCTTTATATACACATACATACATATATACATGCTCTGTTTTAAATGCACGCATCCTCTCATCCATAGTTCACTCATGTCCTCCATAATTACATGGGCAGGTACCAACCAGAGGGATGGACTTTCATCTACCAAAATTCCTTGCTTTCTTTTTTATTTTTGTCATTCAATTGTTATTTATTTTTATTCAAAACATTAAAATACAAACTCCCCCCAAAGGGGGGGGGGGGGAAATGCAAAATGCAAAACTACCATGTTTCTCCTAAAATAAGATAGGGTCTTATTTTCTTTTGACCTCTGAAATAAGCGCTTGGCCTTATTTTTGGGGAGGCCTTATTATTTTTGGGGTGCAGGAGGCGGCGAGCGTGGTCACCTCAGGGCTGCTGTTGTGTTGCAATATTTTCGGGGAGGGCTTATTTTTGGGGGAGGGCTTATTTTAGCGCATGCGCTCAAAAGCCCGCTTATTAGGCTTATTATCCAGGGAGGTCTCATTTTCGGGGAAACAGGATGTCAGCGTTCCAAATATCAAGCAGAATTAAATCATTGTCCAAGGCAAAGTTATCCTTAAAACTCCAATTTAATAAGACAGACATTTTGGCATTATGCTGTGAAATTTCAACTCTAACGTGCATCCTGTGGGTTCACCCAGTTGAAAGTTCATGATCTATCCCCACACCCCATAATTCATCACATGGTCCAATCTTCATCTTCCACGCTGGCATGTACACCCCTCTGCTTCCGGCCAGGTGTCGAGGTGCGGAGACAAAAGACGACCTTGAGCTTCTAAGAAATCCATAACAATACATTCCACAATCCTACTCCTTTTTATTCCCCCCTCCCAACTACTATACCAATGAAACAGCATAAGAATACTTATATATATATATATATATATTTTAAATATGTGGCAGGGCAAAGATCCTAAAAGGAACAGAATTACAGGCCTGACACAGGATAGATAAAACTATACGCAAAAAGTTGAGAGAGGAAAAAAAACAACAGCCCAAAACAGACACATACATAAATTGTCCTCCTTAGAAGGGAAAGAATTAAAACTGGAATTTTTGGGAGCCCAAGAGAAAACGGTTAAAAGAGGAAGAAAGGGGAAAAGAGTTACATTAGTAGACTAAAGTGAACAGTAGTAAGATTGTTATTGTGAGGTAACCAATTAAGAAATAAAGAAAAAAAATAGTATTTTGCTGATTGCAGAAAAAATTGAAAAGAAATGCTCTCTGTGCTTAAATTGAATGAGAGAATGTATGCCGTTTATAGCAAAATATACCAATGGAGAAAATTAAGAAAGGAAAATTTGGCGTAACGTTGAAGGGGCAACGGAAGGCGTTGTTTATGCATTCAGAATAAATAATCCTAAAGATGAAAAATAACGGTAGAGAATAATTTGGCTGAAACCATGATGTAAAAAAGGACGATGTAAATGAGAGGATGTAAAAGAAAAGACCCTCTTTGTTCCTTTAATATGTATAATTTGTATTAAAAAAACATGAATGGAAAAAAATAAAAATAAATTGTCCTCCTTAGTTGAATACTTATAAATATATTTCAAATAGAATAACTTCTTCTTCCCCCCCTCCTTTGTGGAAAAATCACCCCCTTCTTTTCAGATTGACGAGACCTGCAGCTCTCGCCTTATTGATTGACAAGTATGGCAGCTGCTGGTGGGATTTGGGTAGGGGGCTCCCTTGGGCTCATGCCCAACTTCCTTTGATCTGGTTCAGCTGACATTTTCCCTTCGTTTCCTTAAGGATTCACTGGCTTCTGATCTATCTCCCAAGGGGATCTTTGTAAACAAGATCCCTCTTTTTTTTTTGTCACCTTCCTAATGTGCCTCCTTCGTCTTTAGGTAGGTCAGCTTCAGCATCGCCTCACACTAGTGGCCGTGAAAATCGCATATTTTATGGTTCTCGTTGCAGAGATTGTGAACTATGAGTTTGACACCAAGGATCTCGTCTGCCTGGTCCTGAGCAGCGTCGTTGGGGTGTGGTATCTGCTGAGGAAGGTAGGCGGACCTGCTGGGGAGGCAGGTGGGATGTTTAAGGTTTAATTATAAGGCCTTGGGAAGGCCACACTTGGAATCCTGCATCCAATTTGGGTTGCCACGATATAAAAAAGATGTTGAGACTCTAAAAAGAGTGTAGAGAAGAGCAACAAAGAGGATCAGGGGACTGGAGGCTAAAACATAAAAGTGTCAGGATTCCAAATAGCATCCAAAATTAAATCAGAGTCCGAGGCAAAGGATTCCTCAAAGTTACAATTTATTAAAGAGAGACATGTTGGCACATCTGGGAAAACCCGAATCTGAAAGCTTCCCGGTTTTTCCCCACCCAGTTGGAAATTCAAGATCTTGCCCCGACACTCACAAGCCCATCCCATGGTCCAATCTCCCACTGCCATGCGGGCAGGTTTCACCCATCCAGCTCCGGTCAGGTGCAGAGACAAAGGATGACCTTGACTTTCTAGAAAGAATGTTGTTATGGCTACATATCATCTCACTCCATACAATCCCCCCTCCCATTTTCCCACCATAGAAAATGCATAGCAGAATAATAGAAAGTGTGACAGGCCAAAGACCCCAAAGAAAAGATGGCTGCAGGCCTGACATAACGAACACTTGCAGGAATTAGTTATGTCTAGTTAGACCTACCTCATTCCTGCAAACGTTCTTTCTGTTTTAGCCTCCAACCGTTCACCCTGACCAGGGGTAACATGATAGCATCTTCCAGTATTTGAGGGGCTGCCCCAAAGAAGAGGGAGTCAACCTATTCTCCAAAGCACCTGAGGTCAGGACAAAAAGTTTTTTTGTTCACTGGAGTATAAGCCGAAGTGGATTTTTCAGCCCAAAAAGTGGGCTGAAAAATTCGGCTTATACTCAAGTATATACGGTACATCTCTTAATCATTTAAAGTAACAGTAAAGTAATCATAGCTTATATACATTGCCAAGCCAAGCCTAGGGTTACATCCTTAAAAAAGGTCCCTTCCAACTTTTGTTATTCTGGAATTCCGTAAGGGTCTCCTGCTTGATCAGGGGGGCTGGACTAGAAGACCTCCAAGGTCCCTTCCAACTCTTGTTATTCTGTGGCTGGGCAGTTTGAGCCGGCCGCAGACTGGAGGATCTGCAGAACCAAAGGGCTGTCCTGCTGTCCGACCGAGGGCGTGGGGTGTGAGCGGGGAAGCCTGGTTCACGGCAGCTCTTCTCTTTTTCCCAGCACTGGATTGCCAACAACCTCTTTGGCCTGGCCTTCTCTCTCAACGGGGTGGAGCTGTTACACCTGAACAACGTCAGCACGGGATGCATCCTCCTCGGAGGCCTCTTCGTCTACGATGTCTTTTGGGTGAGCACCTGGCCCTGCAGTCCGTCCCCAGGGTCAGCAGACCCTCCGGGCAACAGCCTCAGTTCTTTCTTTGTTAGCTTTTCGTCCCGCCTTTTTACAATTTATTTTTATAAGTAACTCAAGGTGGGGGAATGAATTATCCTCACAATGACAACCCGGTAGGGTGGGCTGAGAAAGAGGGGCTGGCTCACAGTCACTGAGCCAACTACCGTGCCTAAGGCAGGACTAGAACTCACGTCTCCTGGTGATTGGCCCAAAGTCACCCAGTTGGCTTTCATGCCTAAGGCAGGACTAGAACTCACCGTCTCCTGGTGATTGGCCCAACGTCACCCAGTTGGCTTTCCTGCCTAAGGCAGGACTAGAACTCACCGTCTCCTGGTGATTGGCCCAAAGTCACCCAATTGGCTTTCATGCCTAAGGCGGGACTAGAACTCACGTCTCCTGGTGATTGGCCCAAAGTCACCCAGTTGGCTTTCATGCCTAAGGCAGGACTAGAACTCACCGTCTCCTGGTGATTGGCCCAACGTCACCCAGTTGGCTTTCCTGCCTAAGGCAGGACTAGAACTCACCGTCTCCTGGTGATTGGCCCAAAGTCACCCAGCCGGCTTTCATGCCTAAGGCGGGACTAGAACTCACCATCTCCTGGTGATTGGCCCAAAGTCACCCAGTTGGCTTTCCTGCCTAAGGCAGGACTAGAACTCACCGTCTCCTGGTGATTGGCCCAAAGTCACCCAGTTGGCTTTCCTGCCTAAGGCGGGACTAGAACTCACCGTCTCCTGGTGATTGGCCCAAAGTCACCCAGTTGGCTTTCCTGCCTAAGGCAGGACTAGAACACCGTCTCCTGGTGATTGGCCCAAAGTCACCCAGTTGGCTTTCCTGCCTAAGGCAGGACTAGAACTCACCGTCTCCTGGTGATTGGCCCAAAGTCACCCAGTTGGCTTTCATGCCTAAGGCGGGACTAGAACTCACGTCTCCTGGTGATTGGCCCAAAGTCACCCAGTTGGCTTTCCTGCCTAAGGCAGGACTAGAACTCACCGTCTCCTGGTGATTGGCCCAAAGTCACCCAGCCGGCTTTCATGCCTAAGGCAGGACTAGAACTCACCGTCTCCTGGTGATTGGCCCAACGTCACCCAGATGACTTTCCTGCCTAAGGCAGGACTAGAACTCACCATCTCCTGGTGATTGGTCCAGAGCCACCCAGATGGCTTTCATGCCTAACTAGAACTTTCACGCAGAACTAGAACTCTCCGTCTCCTGTACAGTTTTCAGGAGCTCTTTGTAGGGGCCTACCTGGCTTTGGAAAATCAACTTCTCTGGGAAAACAGGGTGGTGGATCAGACATTTGATGGTGGCCAGGGAGGACGAATGGAATGGGAACGTGGGAACCATGAAGGGCGGTCAGTGTGTGAGGACCTCCGCTCTTGTAGATCGGCGTAGCTCAACATCCGGCCCATTCCTTGCTCTCCTCAACCTTCACGAGAAGTCTGGACTCCCCAAAACTCCCAAGTATGGTAGGAACAGGCAGTCCTGCAGTCACCTGGTGGATCTCCGCCTGCCGGTCACTTCTCTTCTTTAACTCTTTAATTTCCTCCCTTCCTAAGGTCTTCGGCACCAACGTGATGGTGACTGTGGCCAAGTCATTTGAAGCCCCCATCAAACGTGAGTAGCTACGGGGCCCTCCCCCCCCCCCCACACCAAACCTTTTAAGGGTAGCTGACCCCGATTGAAGTTGGCAGCCCCTCCCCAATTAGGTGGGTCCCTTCAAGATAACAGGGGAGTCCTCACTATACAGGCACTCGCTTAGTGACCGAAGTCACAATGGCACTGAAAATAGGGAATTAAATTATCGTTTTTCACACTTAACGACCCCGTTGAGTGAGTTAGTTAGTTAGTTAAATAAATAATGAGGAGGATTGTTATAGTATCAAACATTCAAGGTGTTGGAAATTAAGATAAGAATAGATTAAATAATGAATAGGGTGGTAAATTTTAATTGTTGGCACAAAATGTTTGTACCCAGGTGATACACTGTTTAATGAAGAATGGATTCCTTATATTAAAATAAAAAATATATTAATAGATAACAGGACATCCTCAGCATACAACCACTCGCTTAGTGACCGGTCACAACGGCACTGAAACAAAGGGATTTAAATGACCGTTTTTCACGCTTAATGACCGTTGCAGCATCCCCGCGGTCACATGATCCAAATTTGGCCGCTTGCCAACTGACTCGTATTTATGACGGTCTCTGCATCCCTGGGGTCAGGTGATCCCCTTTAGTGAACTTCTGACGAGCACAGTCAATGGGGGGAGCTGGATTCACTTAATGACAGGGTGGTTCGCTCAGCAGCTGCCGTGATTTGCTTAACAGCTTCAAAACCAGGTCGTAAAATATATTTAGGGGTCTTGGCTGGAAGGTCAAGGAGTCACTAAGCGACTGGTCGTAGGTCGAGGACTACCTGGTCCTATTCCCTGAGACTTTAGAGCAAGGGTCTCGAACCTTGCCCACTTTAAGGCTTGTGGACTTCAACTCCCAGAATTCCCCAGGCAGGAATCTTGTCCCCTTTAAGGCTGGTGGACTTCAACTCCCAGAATTCCTCAGCCAGAAACCTTGACCCCTTTAAGGCTGGTGGACTTCAACTCCCAGCTGGCTGAGGAATTCTGGGAGTTGAAGTCCACCAGCCTTAAAGGGGCCAAGGTTGGAGACCCCTGCTTTAGAGGCGAAGGGCTTTCACTTTTCTAAGGCTAAAAGACCCCTCCCAGCCCAGAACCAAATGTACTTTGATGTCTTTTGTGCCAGTGTTGGGGGGCTCCTCCTCCGCCTCAGATGGGAGTTTTTCCATTTGTCTTCCTCACAACCATCCCCTCTTTCTCTCTCTCTCTCCCTCGTTCTTCCCCTGCAGTGGTTTTCCCTCAAGATCTGCTGGAGAAGGGCCTGGAAGCCGACAATTTTGCCATGCTGGGCTTGGGAGACATTGTGATTCCCGGTAAGGCAAGATCTATCAGGGTTGCTATAAATGTATTTATTTATTTATTTATTTATTTATTTATTTATTTATTTATTTATTTATTTATTTATTTATTTATTTATTTATTTATTTTTCTTTCTGTCCTTTCTTTCTTTCTTTCTTTCTTTCTTTCTTCTTCCTTCCTTCCTTCCTTCCTTCCTTCCTTCCTTCCTTCCTTCCTTCTTTCTTTCTTCCTTCTTTCCCACCACACTTCTTCCTTACTTCTGCCTTTCCTTCTCTCCCACACTCACTCCTTCCTTCTTTCCTTCCTTCTTTTTCTCCCACACTTCTTCCTTCCTTTCTTTCATCTCTCCTCCCTAGCTCCTTCCCTCCTTCCTTTCTCTTTCTTTTTTTCTTTCTTTCATTCTTTCTTTCTTCCTTCCTTCCTTCTTTCTCTCCCACCACACTCCTTCCTTCTTTCTCTCCTTTCCTTTCTTTTCTTTCTTCCTTCCTTCCTTTCTCTTTCTTTCATCTCTACTCCCTCCCTTCTTTCTCTCTTTCTTCTTTTCTTCCTTCTTTCTCACCCAGCCACCCTCCTTCCTTCCTTCTTCCTTTACTTCTCTCCCACACTTAGTCCTTCCTTCTTTCTCTCCCACACTTCCTTTCTTTCTCTTTCTTTCTTCCCTTCCTCATTCCTTTCTTCCTTTCTTCTTCCCTCTCCTTCCCTCTTTTCTATTCCTTCCTTCCCTCCCTTCTTCCATCCCTCCTTCCTTCCCTCCCTCCCTCCCTCCTTCCTTCTGCAACCGTGAGCAGCCAAGTCAATGAGCAAGCCAGATTCAATTAACAACCACGTTACTAACTTAGCAACTGTAGCTATTCGCTTAGCGACTGCAGCAGGAAAAGGCGTAAATCGGGGCAAAACTCATTTGACTTACCTTGCCTCACTACCAAAACTTTGGACTCCGTGGTGTTTGTAAGTCAAGGAGTGTCTGCATTTGTAGTCACAAGGGGGCGCTGTGGGCCGGTTGCTACCATTGGATTGAGTCTATGCAGCTGACCTCTAAAACTGGACTGAAAAATGTTAGATTCAGGGTGACTTTACCCAACTTCCTCTCCCTCCAGGTATCTTCATCGCTCTTCTCTTGCGCTTTGATATCAGGTAAATCCTTTGCAACAACTTGCCAATTGAAAACACACACACACACATACACCCTTCCAGCATTAAGAGGACAGAGAGCAGGAAAGGTTGGGATCAGAGCAACAAAGAGGATGAGGGGGCTGGAGACTAAAACCTACGATGGGACGGGTGCAGGAACTGGGCCTGGCTAGTCTAGGGAAGAGAAGGACCAGGGGAGACAGGAGAGCATCTTCCAATATTGGAGGGGCTGCCCCAGGGAGGAGGAAGAGGGTCAAGCTATTCCCCAAAGCCCCTGAAGGCCAGACAAGAAACAACAGATGGAAACTCATCAAGGAGAGAAGCAACTTAGACCTACCTAACAGTGAGGACAATTAACCAGTGGAACTGCTTGCCACCAGAAGTTGTGGGTTCTCCATCACTGGAGGTTTTTCAGAAGAGACTGGACAACCATTTGTCTGAAATGGTGCAGGACAGGGGTGTCAAACTCGCACTGTCATCGTGGCATCACGTGACGTGTCACAACTTTCCCCCCCTTCGCTAAACCGGGCGTGGGCGTGGCCAGCCTGTGTGATGCATTTGGCCCACCGGTAGCGAGTTTGACAGCCCTGGTATAGGGTCTCCTGCTTGGGCAGGGATTGGACTAGATGACCTCCAAGGTCCCTTCCAACCTTGGTATTCTGTTAATCAATCAATCAGTCGATGAGTGGGATGGCTTACCTCCAGAATGTGTGGGTGCTTCATCTCTTTTTAAGAAGAGATGGAGCAACCATTAGTCTGAAATGGGTATAGGGTTCCCTGCTCAGGCAGGGGGTTGGACTAGAGGACCTCCGAGGGCCCTTCTCATGCTGTTATTCTTGTTGTTCCCTGGCCACCTTTTGCCCTTTGGGTCTGTTTTCCTAATTCCCTCAACCTGTGGCTTTTGTACTTGGGTTCTGGACGGTCCTAACCTACCCACTCTTTGCTTTTCATGACAGTCTGAAGAAAAACACTCACACGTACTTCTACACCAGTTTCGTGGCCTACATTTTTGGACTCAGTGTGACCATCTTCATCATGCACGTCTTCAAGCATGCTCAGGTGAGCTTCGTGGACCACTACCCCCATCCTCCCCCTCCCCCAGACCGGGCTGTAGGAGCTGCACAGGTTTGCAGGAACGAAATCAACCTTGGGAAGAACTGTTGAGAAGACACAGGTGCTGTTAACGTGTCCCTTTAAGGGAGCAGTGGGCTTAGGAATTCTGGGAATTGAAGTCCACAAGTCATAAAGGATTATCCAGCACAGCTGGGTAGAGTTATATTAGTAGGCTAAAGAGAATTCGTTCCTGTAACTAATTAAGAAATAAATGATAGGTATATCGTTAAGGGTAGAAAGAAAATGGAAAGAAACGCTCTCTTACGCTTAAATTGAATTAGAGGAGGAATGCTGTTTATAGCAAAATGTACCAATGGAGACAATAAGAAAGGAAAATTTGGTGTAACTTTGAAGGGGCAACGGAAGGTATTGTTTATGTATTAAGAAAAAATAACTATAAAGCTGGAAAATAATGGAAGAGAATAATTCGGCTGGAAGTGAAAACAAAACTACGATGTAAAAAAGGACGATGTAATTGAGAGGATGTAAAAGAAAAGACCCTTTGTTCCTATAATATGTATAATTTGTATTAAAAAAAAAAACCTTGGGGAGAAAAAAGGACTATAGCAGGGGTGTCCAAACTTGGCAACTTTAAGACTTGTGGACTTCAACTCCTAGAATTCCCCAGCCAGCTCTGCTGGCTGGGGAATTCTGGGAGTTGAAGTCCACAAGTCTTAAAGTTGCCAAGTTTGGACACCCCTGGACTATAGCAAACTATGGCTATAAACGTTGAGTAGAGAGGCAGTTGGGGGCAGAGATGTTGGTGCTTAAGTGTTCATTTGGGAAACTAAAACAGTCGGAAGCAGTCTAAGGCAAATAACAACTCTTCTCAAGAAGTGGGACTTCCAGAGAGAAATAAAGGAGGAACAGGACTTGTTGTAGACTTGGGAGAAAAGTGTAGAACTTCCAAAAAGATGTAGTGGAGGAGTAGGACTTGTAGTAGACTCGGGGAAAGAGTGTAGGGTTTCCAAAGATACGTAGAGAAAGAGAAAGAGCTGTAGTAGACTTGGGGAAAGAGTGGAGAACTTCCAAAGAGAAGTAGTGAAAGAGCAGGACTTGTAGTAGACTTGGGGAAAGAGTGGAGAACTTCCAAAGAGACATAGTGAAAGAGCACGACTTGTAGTAGACATGGGGAAAGAGTGGAAAACTTCCAAAAAGATGTAGTGGAGGAGTAGGACTTGTAGTAGACTCGGGGAAAGAGTGTAGGGTTTCCAAAGAGACGTAGCGAAAGAGCAGGAGCTGTCATAGACTTGGGGAAAGAGTGGAGAACTTCCAAAGAGAAGTAGTGAAAGAGCAGGACTTGTAGTAGACTTGGGGAAAGAGTGGAGAACTTCCAAAGAGACATAGTGAAAGAGCACGACTTGTAGTAGACTTGGGGAAAGAGTGGAAAACTTCCAAAGAGACATAGTGAAAGAGCAGGACTTGTAGTAGACTTGGGGAAAGAGTGTAGAACTTCCAAAGAGAAGTAGTGAAAGAGCAGGACTTGTAGTAGACTTGGGGAAAGAGTGGAGAACTTCCAAAGAGAAGTAGTGAAAGAGCAGGACTTGTAGTAGACTTGGGGAAAGAGTGGAGAACTTCCAAAGAGACATAGTGAAAGAGCAGGACTTGTAGTAGACTTGGGGACAAGTGTAGGACTTCCAGAGAGAAGTAGCAGAAGAGCAGAAGTTGTGGACTTCGATGGCTGGCTGGGAAACTCTGGGAGTTGAAGTCCCTCCCATCTTTGGAATGGCCAGGGTTGAGGAAC
This sequence comes from Natrix natrix natrix, assembly GCA_029891615.1. Lineage (NCBI taxonomy): Eukaryota > Metazoa > Chordata > Lepidosauria > Squamata > Natricidae > Natrix > Natrix natrix. The sequence goes on from JAKRSK010007105.1 coordinate 277,762, forward strand.
ACCTGGGCACAGAGAGTTTGAGATTCTCAAGACACCTTGGGCTGTGACCCCCATCGCCTTGTGATTACAACAGACCCAGATTGGAGACGGCTTCCCACCAGGGACCACGAGAAGGTCATGAGTGACTCTGCTGCTGTGAGTGGGGTGGTGTTGTGGCCCGCCAGCGGCCAGCAGAACTGGCAGCGGATTCGGACAGTGAGGAGGTTGGGGAGGAAGATGGGCCAGTCCTGGAGTCTGGGGAAGGCTCGGATGAGGGCTCTGTGTCGGAGGCAGCGAGGGAGCAAGAGCCGTCTGACAGTTATCAGCTGCCTTCAGACTCAGATATCAGTGAGGCAGAAGAACAGCTGGAGCCTGTTCCCAGTGTGCGCATGCGCAGAGTTGCCAGACGAAGGGAGCAGCTAAAGAACAGGGGTCGACTTGGGAGTAAGGCCACAGGTGGACGATAAATGGCCCCTTCCAGAGGAAATAAAAGAGGAGCGAAAGGGGAGTGGAGTTTGCAGGAGGCCATTCGGTCGCTTAATTGGTTTGGAGACTCCTGGCCAAGTTTTGCAGAGATCGGACTGGCAGCTTTCCAAACCAGAGAAGGTCTGTGACCGTAAATCCTCCTTTGAAAGACTTTGCTGGATGGGAATGAGCAGAATTCACAGTCAATGAATAAAAGGGGTTTTTGTCGGGACAAGGAGTTCGCTTCATGCTCTGAGAAGCCTCAGTCAGAACAGGTGTATCTTAACAGGCTGGGCCTTGATTCCCTCTGCTCTGCCCCTCCCGCTCAGACGTTTCCTCTTGGTCTTCCTTCCCCAGCCAGCCCTCTTGTACCTGGTCCCGGCGTGCATCGGCTTCCCTCTTCTGGTCGCCTTGGTCAAAGGAGAAGTGACCGACCTGTTCAGGTGAGTCCAATGTGTGTGGTGCAGGAAGTTCTCGACGTACGACCAGAACAGAGCCTGGCATTTCTGCTGTCGATGTCACGACAGTCGTAAGTTGAGGTAGCCATGTGACTGATGTGGTGACCTTTTGTGGTGATAATGAAGCTTCTCCATTAGCGGTTGTAAGTTCGGATGGGCCTAAAGTGGTTTCATCCATGAGACTAACCTGCTTTTATGACTTTAGACGGTCGTTAAGGGAATTCAGTGTTTGTGGGGGCTGAGATGAGGATCCTCCTCCCTGGTAGCCTACAGAAGTGGGTGGGCCGTCTTCCCTAGAGAGTAGCCTCCTCTGTGAGTTAGGGTCTCCCCCACAGGTTCAAAACCCAGATACAGGTAGTCCTCGCCTTACGACCACAATTGAGCCCAAAATCACATGACCTCGGGAGACTGCAGCCTTCGTAAATATGAACCAGTTGACCGGTGGAATTTTGATCACGTGACTATGGAGGAGGAGGAGGAGGAAGAGGACTGTGGGGTCCTTGGTGCTCTCTGAGTTTGGTGGTTTTCTTGCAGACGTTTTACGACCCAACTAGGGAACGTCATCAGTGCTAGGAAAGAGAAGGAGGAGGAAGAAGACAGGAGAGGAAAGGGAGGAGGCGAGAGAGGAAAGGGGAGCAGGAGGACAACTGTGGGGTCCTTGGTGCTCTCTGATCAGGGTGGTTTTCTTGCAGACGTTTTACGACCCAACTAGGGAACGTCATCAGTGCTAGGAAAGAGAAGGAGGAGGAAGAAGACAGGAGAGGAAAGGGAGGAGGCGAGGGGGGGAAGGAAGAGGAGGACTGTGGGGTCCTTGGTGCTCTCTGATCAGGGTGGTTTTCTTGCAGACGTTTCATGACCCAACTAGGGAACGTCATCAGTGCTAGAAGGAAAGAGAAGGAGGAGGAGGAGGACTGTGGGGTCCTTTGTGCTATCTGAGCTTGACTGTTGGCTTGCAGACATCTCAGGGCCCATTTCTAAGAGTTACGGCATCCGTTGAGATATGTCCACCAGGAAAGCTCTTCAGGACGTTTCTGAATGTCCTTTGATGCTTGTTTTTTGGGAGTGGAGTAGTAAGTGGAGACACTAGTCCCTCAGGTGCAGCTTTGAGCATTACCCTGAAATTCCCCACCACCTCCTCCCGCCGGTCTCCTTTCTCCTGGGGGGGATTCTGGGAGTTGAAGTCCACCTATCTTAAAAATCTCCCAAGATTGAGAAGCTCTTGAGCTAATAGAAGTGGCCCAGTAGGACCACCTTCAACCAGGGACACCTCCTAGAAACCATATGGAGATGCCCATCTTGTCGTCTTGCAACGTTATGGGTTTGGCTCCCCCATCAACTTCTGTTTACGGTGGCCTTTATCTCCCCATCTACTCTGCACCATGGGATTTGTGGTGGCCTTCCACTCCGGGGCTCATCCTTCCAACGCTGCTGAGCTCTTCTGCCTAGATGGGACACTTGTCCCGTCTTCTTCAAGCTTTGATTCTCTTCCCACGAGGAGAACTTAGGGGGTCACCAAGAGGGGCTTAAGATGGGACGGGGATCTGGGTTAGTCTGATAATCTGTACGGGGCCTTCAAGATATCTCAGTTTCTCTTTCCGGTGTGGAAGACTGCAGTTGGTCTTCTGACTTGGCCCCAGGAGTTGTGGGTGGCTCCACCCCTGGGGGTTTTTAAGAAGAGATTGGGCAGCCATTTCTCCAGAATGGGGAGGGGGTCTCCTGGATGAGCAGGAGGATGGACTAGAAGACCTCCAAGGTCCCTTCCAACTCTGTCCTGTTCTCCAAACAATGGATGGAAACTCATCAAGGAGAGAAGCAACCTGGCATTAAGGAGAAACTTCCTAACAGGGAGGACAATTAACCAGTGGAACGGCTTGCCACCAGACGCTGTGGGGACTCCCATCACTGGAGGTTTTAAAGACAAGACTGGACCGTCACTTGTCTGAAAGGGTCTCCTGTTTGAGCAGGGGGCTGGGCTAGAAGACCTCCAAGGTCCCTTCCATATGTTCCATTCCGTATTTTATTTTATTTTCTATTCTATATTGTTTTATTCTATGTTCTATTCTGTTCCATTCTTTTCCATATGTTCCATTCCGTATTTTGTATTCTATTCTATTCCATTCCATTTCATATGTTCCGTTCCGTATTTTATTTTATTCTCTATTCTATTCCATTCCTTTCCATAGTTCCATTCCGTATTTTGTATTCCATTCCATATGTTCCGTTCCATATTTTATTTTGTTCTATATTTTATTCTATTCTATTTTATTCTTCTATATTCTATTCCATTCCTTTCCATATGTTCCATTCCGTATTTTCTATTCTATTCTATTCTATTCTAAATAATCAAGGAGAGAGCAAACTGGCATTAAGGAGACACTTCCTAACAGTGAGGACAATTAACCAGAGGAACTGCTTGCCACTAGAAGTTGTGGGGCCTCCATCACTGGAGATTTTTAAGAAGAAACTGGACAGTCACTTGGTATGGGTCTCCTGCTTGAGCAGAGGATCAGACTAGAGCACCTCCAAGGAATGGGCGTGTCCAAACTTGGTGCCTTTTAAAACCTGTGGTACTTCACCACCTGTAGTGGACTGGGGAATTATGGGAATTGCAGTCCACAATAGTGGCCAAGGTTGAACCTCTCCAATACAGGTCCATTCTATACAATACAATAGCAGGGTTGGAAGGGACCTTGGAGGTCTTCTAGTCCAACCCCCTGCCTAGGCAGGAAACCCTATACCGTTTCAGACAAATGGCTATCCAACATCTTCTTAAAGACTTCCAGTGTTGGGGCATTCACAACTTCTGGAGGCAACTTCTGTTCCACTGATTAATTGTTCTAACTGTCAGGAAGTTTCTCCTCAGTTCTAAGTTGCTTCTCTCCTTGATTAGTTTCCAACCATTGCTTCTTGTTCTACCGTCAGGTGCCTTGGAGAATAGTTTGACTCCCTCTTCTTTGTGGCAACCCCTGAGATACTGGAACAATGCTATCATGTCTCCCTTGAGCCTTCTTTCTCTTAAGCCAGTGGTCGGCAAGCCGCGGCTCGCGAGCCACATGCGGCTCTTTACACATTTTAATGCGGGCGCCCGCTCCCCTCCCTCCTCTCGGGCACTTCAAAACAAGCGCCCCTTTCCCTTTTTTCTTTTCGACCCACAATGATTAGGGAGGATCCTGAAGTCGGACGGGGACTAGAAGCGAGGAGGCAGAAAAAGAAACGGAGGCTAAGGAGCTTCCCCCCCGCCCCCTCCCAGCAAAAATCTAACCGGGGAGCTGGGCGGGCAGTAGCAAATTAGCCGATCACGCCGCGTGACCGGTTAATTTGCTACTGCCCACGCAGCGTGATCGGCTAATTTGCTACTGCCCGCCCGGCTCCCCGATTAGATTTTTGCTGGGAGGGGGCGGGGGAGAAGCTCCTTGGCCTCCATCTCTTTTTCTCCCTCCTCGCTTCTTGGGGCTCCACCAATGGGGGAGCAAGGCCCGCCCAGCGCCAGGCTTTGGGCTAACACAGAGGTCTGCAAAGGTGGCTGTTTTAAGACTGGTGGACTTCAATTCTCAGAATTCTGGGAGTTGAAGTCCACCAGTCTTAAGAGCCAATTTTGCAGATCCCTGGGCTAATATGATTGATGCCCTTGGTGGACTTCAATTCTCAGAATTCTAGGAGTTGAAGTCCACAAGTCTTCAAGCTGTCAGGTTTGAAGACCCTAGGTTTTTTTTTCTAAAGGGTTAGGGGTGCAAGGGTCTTGCAACTTGACAGCTTTAAGACTTGCATGCTTCAATGCCAGAGTTCCTGAGCCAACATGACTGGAGGAGGAATTCTGGGAGTTGAAGTCCACAAGTCTTAAAGCTGTCAGCTTTGAAGACCCCTTGGGGTTTTTTTCCTAAAGGGTTAGGGATGCAAGGATCTTGTAACTTGACAGCTTTAAGACTTGCGTGCTTCAAATGCCAGAGTTTATTGAAACTAAAAACAGTGTACCATCCTATGTATTTTCGGTTTTAAAAATGTGGCTCTCAAAATAAATTTCAATCGTGGTTTTGGTGAGATTTGGCTCAGTTGAAAAAAAAGGTTGCCCACCACTGTCTTAAGCTAAACATACCCAGTTCCTGCAACCGTCCATCGTATGTTTTAGTCTCCAGTCTCCTCATCCTCTTTGTTGCTCTTCTCTGCACTCTTTCTAGAGTCTCCACATCTTTTTTACATCGTGGCGACCAAAATTGGATGCAAATATTCCAAGAGTGGCCTTCCCAAGGCATTATTCTATTCCATTCCATTTCCATATGTTCCGTTCCGTATTTCATTTTATTTTATATTCTTTGTATTTTATTTTATTCTATATGCTATCCTATTCCATTCCTTTCCATATGTTCCATTCGAGCAGGGGGTTGGACTGGAAGACCTCCAAAGGTCCCTTCCAACTCTGTAATTCTGTCATCAAGTCACCCCATGGGACCACCCCAATTTTCACACACACACACACACACACACACACACACACACACACGCTTTCTCCGTGGGTAATCCAGCTGGAAGGGGAATGTAGGCAGCTTTGCCAGCTGGGTCTATGCCTCGCCAACTTTTCCTAAGCTTCTCTTTCTCTTTTGCCCCCTCCCCACTTTGTCTATGTCTCTCCCATCCACCCCTTCCTGCCTGCCCCCTTTCTCTCTCTCTCTCTCTCTCTTTCCTGCAGCTATGAGTCTTCTGCCGAAATCTTGCCCCACACCCCACGGCTCACCCATTTTCCCAACGTCTCTGGGTCTCCGTCCAGCTTGGCCGATTCCATGCAGCAAAGCCCGGCTTGTTCTCACAGGCGCCGCCAGCAGAGTCCCAGCGTCATGTAGCCCCCCTCTCCTGCCCCCCCACCAAGGCAAGACCCCGCCCGCCTGTGAGACTCTGGCCAGGTAGGGGGGGGGGAGCGGAGGGCCCCGCGGAGTGGGGAGGGTCTGGAAGGGGGAGGTGGCATGGTGGGAGCCACTTATCAATAAGAGGTTATTTTTAATTCTCCTTTTAATAACAGGGAATTACGGGGAAGTCCTTGTTTTATGACCACAATTCAGCATGAAATTTTCACTGCTGAGCAAGCGGGTTTTGTCCCATTTTACGACCGTTCTTGTGCCCGTTCTTAAGCGAATTGCGGCAGTTGTTCATCTTGCACAATGCGGGCTGTCTTGGAGTTACGATCAACGTGGGACCCGAAATGTATGTGGTTATCTGTGAAACTGAGGCGCGTTTGCCCCGTTTTACGACTTTTCTTGCCTTATATTGTTTTAAGCGAAACAAGGGCAGTTCTTAAATTAGTGACGCGGATGTTAAGGTCGACGGGGCCTTTTCCCCGTCGACTTTGCTGGTCGGAAGGTCGCAAAAGGGGATGACGTGACCACCGGGACACTGCGACCGTCATAAATACCAGTCAGTGGTCGAGCATCCGAATGTAACTGGCGTGACCACAGGATGTTGCAACGGTCGTTAAGGGTGAAAAGCGATCATAAGTCACTTTTTTCAGTGCCGTTGTAACTTTGAACAGTCACTAAATGAACCGTTGTAAGTTGAGGATTGTCCGTAGGAGATTCTCTGTAATTCTTATGAAAAGTGTGTGAGCTGCTCTGGACCAACAATTGTGGAAAAAACCAAAGTTGTGATGTATAGTGAGTGGCTTTAAACGCATGGTGCTTCATTCAATGACCATCCGAAGTTACGACGGTGCTGAAAAAAAGACTTATGACCGTTTTTCACACTTGCGACCATTGCAGCATCCCCGTGGTCATGGGATCAAAGTTCAGACGCTTGGCAACTGACTCATCCTTACGACGGTCACGCGATCCCCTTTTTTTGACCAGCCAAGTGAACGGGGAAAGCCCGATTCACACAACAACCGTGTGACTCGTGTAAAAATGGCAGCGATTCGCTTTACAACGTGACAGGTAAAGTCGCAAAATGGGGCAAAGCTCGCTTGATGCATTTCTCACTTAGCCAAATAAAAGTTGGGGTCCATGGCGGTTGTTAAGTCGAGGACTTATTACTTAAATGGCCCTCAAGTTACGACTGGCCGCTTACCAACCATTTCAAGATATATCCAAGCCTCCCAAAAGGTCTTTGGAACCCAGGTTCCCAATTGCAACTTTGGGGCTCCTTCCTGCTTTTACACCAGGGGTGTGCAAACTTGGGAACTTTAAGACTTGTGGACTTCAACTCCCAGAATTCCCCAGCCAGCATAGCTGAAGTCCACAAGTCTTAAAGTTCCCAAGTTTGGACACCCCTGTTTTACACAATCACATTTTGTGTGTTTAGCAATAGGCTTATCTTTGCTTATTTCTACTAATCTGGAGGAAATGTTAATTTATAGGGCTACTCCGTCACGATATGCTATGCGCTAAATAAATAATTTTTTTGACCCTGATTTATGATGGGGGTTTTTTGCCAAAAATTGGGGTTTTACCTCCACTTCCTGGCCAACCCCTCGTTCGCTGAATGACCGCAGGGTTCGTTTTACGACCTCTGGGTTTGTTTAACCACCCATGCAAAAAAATGGTCGTAAAATCAGATCGATCAAGCGAGCACCTCGACTTACGACCGCCAGGGTCCATTACAGTTTTCCGTCAAGGACTACCGGTAACCAGTTCTAGTCCAAAGCTGAAGCGACACTTGTGAGCCGCAGAAAAATCTTTGGATCTTTGTCACTTGCTTATCCCCTTTCACAAACTTGGTTAGTCGGAAAAGAGGGGAACAGGCTTCACAGGGAGTCCTCGATTTACAACGGCTCACTTAGTGACCGTTTAAAGTTGCAACGGCAGTGGAAAAAAATGGCTGGGGAATTCTGGGAGTTGAAGTCCAGCCATCTTAGACTGCGACCATTTTTCATACTTATGATCATTGCAGCAACCCCCTGGTTACATGATCAAAATTCAGACACTTAGCAACTGGACCCTGGTTATGACAGTCGCCGTATCCCGGGGTCACGTGATTTCCCTTTTGGGACCTTCTGATACGCCAAGTCAAGGGGGAAGCCCGATTGGCTTAACAACCGTGCTACTCACTGAATAATAGCAGTGATTCACTTAACTGTGGCGAGAAAGGTCGTAAAGTGGGGCAAACCTCATTTAACAACTGTCTCGTTTAGCAACAGAAATTTAGGGCTCTGTTCTGCCCCCATTACACGTTAGTCTGCGTGCATCTCGACATGCAGCTAAACCCACCTATCCTCCAATAAATCAGACCGTGTATGTAGATGTTTTATTGAAAAAACAAGATATGGTGAAACTGGAGAAAACAGGGATACGTACAATGAGAACCAAATACAAGATAGACATTATTGAGTTACTGCTGAATATTCCAACTAATAAATACAAGCCATTTAAATCTCACCAGCAATGCGGGATGTCCTTGGATGACCGTTTGCCACAGATTAAGATGGGTTCTTCTTTGTGCTTCTGCCTTCTCCAAATTGTTTTGAGAGTGCGGGCTGATGTGTAACAGGGTGGGGTCAGCTTCCAACGATAGACTTGGTGTTTTGTCTTTCCGACCCCTAGATGGGGCTAGAGACCAACAACAGCATATAAAGATTGTCTGTGGGAGCATATTTGTCCCTCCGGCCACTAGATGGGACCAGAGAGCAAAAAGTATATAAAGGCAAATTTCTCCATCTGGCCACTAGATGGGGTTGAGAACAAAAACAGTATATAAAGATCATGTGTTGGGGCATATTTCTCCTTCCAGCCACTAGATGGGGCGAGAGAGTAAAAACAGTATAAAAAAATCACATGTTGGTGCATATTTGTCCCTCCGGCCACTAGATGGGGCTAGAGAGCAAAAACAGTATATAAAGATCATGTGTTGGGGCAAATTTTGTCCCTCTGGCCACTAGATGGTGCTAGAGAGCAACAACAGTATTTAAAGATCGTTTGTTGGGGGCATATTTGTCCCTCCGGTCACTAGATGGGACAAGAGAGCAAAAACAGTATATAAAAATCATGCATTGGGGCATATTTATCCCTCAGCCACTAGATGGGGCAAGAGAGCAGAAACTATATAAAAAATCACATGTTGGTGCATATTTGTCCCTCCGGCCACTAGATGGGACAAGAGAGCAAAAACAGTATATAAAAATCACGTGCTGGGGCATATTTGTCCCTCTGGCCACTAGATGGGGCTAGAGAGCAAAACAGTATATAAAAGTCATATGATGGGGTATGACAGGCTCAATTGTGGTTATAAGTAAGTCTCCCTGTATGTCAGGTTTCCATCAGCCCTAGACTCACCCAGTTCCCCTCCAACCTGTGCAACCTTGTTGGGAGTTAAACTGTGGAAGGGGAAGGGGCTTTTAAGCGGTGGGTTTGATGCCGCAGTCAGAAGACGGAACTGAATTCTGTCTCTTGAGCGGGGAGTGTGTGGGACTGGTCTTCCCCCAGCTCCTTCGGGGTTTGGGGCTCCATGTTGGAGGCCTCACTCTGGATTAGTCTTTCTCAACCGCTTTAAGAGGAGTGGACTTCAGCTCCCAGAATTCCCCAGCCAGCAGGCTTTATTTAAGAGGAGTGGACTTCCAGAATTCACCAGCAAGCATTTTTTAAGCTGTGGAAGGCCACCCATCTTAAAGCCTGCTGGCTGGAGAATTCTGGGAGTTGAAGTCCACCTCACTTAAGATGCCCTAAATTGAGATTATGGGGGGGGGAGGGTGCTATAATGACCCCTCCTGGCCAGGAGTCGGCCTCACCCTCCTTTCCATCTTTCTCCCCAGCTACGAGGAAAACTCCACCCCGAAGGAAGGAAAGGAAGAGGCTAAAGAAGATGTGACAGAGACAAACCTTGAGAAGAAAGAGAAATAACGGCGAGCGACTGGCCAGGCTGGGCTTTCCCCCCCCCCCCCCGCCCCTCCCTCCGACCCCCTTCCCCATCGCAAATGGTTTTCATTTTTGTTTTCCAAGCCAACTGGAAGGCATCACGGCCGTATGTGGGGTGCGCTTGTGTCTCTGTGCGTCCGTCTGTCTGTTCTGTCGGACTTGGGGCAGCCCAGATCTGCTTTCCTGGACCTGGAATCCCCTCCTCCCTGGGGAGGAAGCAGGCAGGTGGCGTGTGTGGTGTGGAGTTAACGGTTCTCCCCCGCCCCACCTCCCCTCCACCCCCCCAGAAAAGCTTTTGACACCGGTTCCCCTTCCCTCCTTCTTCGTTGCCTTGGGGGGGAGGGGAGGCAGAGGGAGGGGTCCTGGGTGCTGATTTTTAAATTTTGTATTGTGGATTTGCTTCTTCTCATATTAAAAGGAGGAAAAACAAAATGAAAGCCAGAAGCAAACCGGACCGGATAATTCTTGGGACTGAATTCTCTCTCCTGGGAGGTATTTGAAGGGGTGGGGACTGCTGGATTTGCGGGGGGGGGGGGGGAGTGTTTCATGGCCTTCAGAGGCAGCAACAGGACAGCGGTTACAAGAGACGGTCACCAAATAAATTTGATAAATAATAAAACTCAATCCAAAGGCCTGCAAATAGAAATAGAATGACTGTGAAAGCAACACTAGGACCAAGAGTAATTAAAAAACGGTTGCAGGAACTGGGAAAGTCTAGTTTAATGAGAAGAAGGAGCAGGGGAGACAGGATAGCAGTCTTCCAATATCTCAGGGGTTGCCACAAAGAAAAGGGAATCAAACTATTCTCCAAGGCACCTGAGGGTAGAACAAGAAGCAATGGGTGGAAACTAATCAAGGATTTGCCAATTGATATCGCTCACCTTATATTGTTTCCCCTTCTATTATATTTCATTTGCTGCATCATAGGCTTTCATAGGCTGCATCAACAGAGGGATAGAATCAAGATCACGTGAAGGGTTAATACCACTTTATAAGGCCTTGGTGAGGCCACACTTGGAATACAGAATTCAGTTTTGGTCGCCACAATGTAAAAAAGATGTGGAGACTCTAGAAAGAGTGCAGAGAAGAGCAAGAAAGAGGATTAGGGGACTGGAGACTAAAACATATGAAGAATGGTTGCAGGAACTGGGTATGTTTAGCTTAAGAGAAAGAAGGACTAGGGGAGAAATGATAGCATCTTCCAATATCTCAGGGGTTGCCACAAAGAAGAGGGAGTCAAGCTATTCTCCAGGGCACCTGAGGACAGAACAAGAAGCAATGGGTGGAAACTAATCAAGGAGAGAAGCAACTTAGGAGAAATTTCCTGACAGTTAGAACAATTAATCAGTGGAACAGAGGTTGCCTCTAGAATTTATGAATGCTCCAATACTGGAAGTTTTGAAGAAGAGATTGGATAACCATTTGTCTGAAGTGGTGTAGGGTTTCCTGCCTAAGCAGGGGGTTGGGCTAGAAGACCTCCAAGGTCCCTTCCAACACCTGGAGTCCTGCATCCAGTTTTGGTCACCACACTATAAAAACGATGTTGAGATTGTAGAAAAAGTGCAGAGAAGAGCAACAAAAAGGATTAGGGGACCGGAGGCTCAAACATACAAAGAACGGTTGCAGGAACTGGGTATGTCTAGTTTAATGAAGAGAAGGACCAGGGGAGACAGGAGAGCATCTTCCAATATTGGAGGGGCTGCCCCAGAGAGGAGCAAGGGGGTACAAGATATTTTTCAAAGCACTTGAAGGCCAGACAAGGAATAATGGATGGAAACTGACCAAGGAGAGATTCAACCTACAAACAAGGAGGAACTTTCTGAGAAGTGAGAACAATCCACCCATGGAACGGAAGTTGCCTTCAGAAGTTGTGGGAGCTTCGTCCCTGGAGACTGGAGAGTTATCTGTCAGAAATTACCTCCTGCTAGGGCAGGTGGGGGGGTTGGACTAGATGACCTACAAGGTCCCTTCCAACTCTGTTATTCTGATACAGAGGGTTAAGTGAGTTACCCTTAAGTGACGGTTGTTAAGTGAATCCGCTTCCCCATGGACTCAGCTAATCCCAGAAGGTCACAAAAGGATATCGCAAAACCCCAGGACATTGCAAAGGTTACAAAGATGAGTCTGTTGCCGAGCGTCAGAATTTTGAATCCCGTGGCCATGAGGATGCTGCAGTGGCAGAGAAGTACAGTTGTGTCACTTTATTTTCAGTGCCGGTCGCTAAATGAACGGTTGTAAGTCAAGGACTACCTGCCATTGAAGTCTTCTGCACTACCCCCTCCTCTTTTAAATTCAGTTCATGGCGGGTGGAGTTTTTCAGCTCCTGCAGTTTTAGTGGTTGAGTGAAGCTTGGCTTTAGGGCCGTGGCTTGGGGACAGTGGCAGGTAAGGTGCTGGTGGGCACCCAATGGGGAAGCCAAACAGGTGTGTCACCTGCTCAAAGGCCTTGGATACCTTTTGCCCCAGGTGTTTTTCCTAAATCGAGTTGTTTTAATCCGTACAGACCATTTCTCAATCTGGACAGCAGAGGGCAGCATATGACTCTGGCCTAATAAGCAGGAACCACACTAATGGCTCTGCCACTTTTTGACGTGTGGACTTCAACTCCCAGAATTCCTGAGCCAGCAACTGCCTGGGGAATTCTGGGAGCTGAAGTCCAGCCATCATAAAGGATGTTGGCTAGGCAGTTCTGACGTTGAAGTCCACCCAACTTAAAAGTATGCTCGCTGGAGAATTCTGGGAGTTGAAGTCCACCCATCTTAAAGCACGCTGGCTGGGGAATTCTGGGAGTTGAAGTACACCTATTTTAAAATTGCCAGGTTTAGAAACACCACTCTGCAAAATTCTGTGGGGCAGTCAAAAGCATGGAGGGATCAATGCTGAAAGACCCAAACTGCCTGTCTGTGGGGAGCTACAATTTAAACAGTGTTCCTTATCTGGGGTTGGACTAGAAGACCTCAAAGGTCCCTTCCAGCCCTAGGATTGCACGATCATTTTAACAGCTTTAGACTTGGCTTTGGGATGAGACTGCTTTAGAGTCCTCCGGGCAGAAAGGTGAGGGGTGTGTGTGTGTTGATCCTCCCTGGGTAGGCCATTTGCACTAGTCCAGCTATGCTGGCTGGGGAATTCTGGGAGTTGAAGTCCACAAGTCTTAAAGTTCCCAAGTTTGGACACCCCTGCACTAGTCAAAACTATCAGCAGTGTAAGCAGCTGGGAGGCTGAAGCCAATCCTGGCTTTAGATCAAGACCGTATGGCGGCCAAGAAAGATTTTTGGCTTGAAATGCAATTTGCATTTGACAGCCCAGCAGCCTCTCAAGAGTTCTGGAACACCCAGGAAGTTTGTATACATTCACACAACACGCTGACCCCAGTCAGTTAAAAGGCCTCGTTTCTGCGTCTTTGCTAGCAATAGGCTGAGTTTATCTCTCCTTTAACAGCCTCATCTCTTCAATGAATCCAGCTGTGCTTGATGTGGAATTTGCACCAGAAAATGAGTTGCCTCTGATTCTGTCAAACCAGAATGGAATAGGAAAGAATAGAATATTAGAATAAAATAGAGATTAGATTAGAATAGAATAGAATTAGAATAGAATATTAGATTAGAATAGAGATTAGAATAGAATAGAATTAGAATAGAATATTAGATTAGAATAGAATAGAGATTAGAATAGAATAGAATTAGAATAGAATATTAGAATAGAATAGAATTAGAATAGCATATTAGATTAGAATAGAGATTAGAATAGAATAGAATTAGAATAGAATATTAGATTAGAATAGAATAGAGATTAGAATAGAATAGAATTAGAATAGAATATTAGATTAGAGTAGAATTAGAATAGAATAGAGATTAGAATAGAATAGAATTAGAATATTAGATTAGAATAGAATAGAGATTAGATTAGAATTAGAATAGAATAGTGAGTTTAGATTAGAATAGAATAGAATAACGTCACTTTAAATGTACGCTAATCAGCATTTATTAAAACCAAATTTTGTTGCAGACGGCTCTCAAGAGCCCACCACCTCCAATATACACTACATAAACATGACAGAATCAATCCATCAATCAATACAAAATTATGCATATGCCCTCCTGTATCAGATAACACAGAGAAGCAACGCAGTCTGGTCCGCAGGCATTGCACGTCCATGGTGAGAAAAAAACGAATCTTGGGAGTTTACCAAGCGGAGGGCATGGTGGCTTGATTTAAGCTTTGGCACCATTTCCTCCAACCGCAAAGGAATACTCGTCCCAGGATGAATTGCAAATCCCTCAGGCTTAGAATCTGAAAGGCTGGAAGGGACCTTGGAGGTCTTCTAGTCCAACCCTCTGACCAAATCGTTATTCGTCCCAGATAAAGACCGTTGCCTTAAACGATAGCTGGAGCTGTGTGTGTGCAACCTTGGCAATTTTAAAGATACAGGTACATCACAGCCAAGGCCAAAATTTCCGTTTCAAAATGAGGCAATTGTTAAGTGAGTTTTGACCCATTTTAGGGCCTTCCTTGCCACGGTTGTTAAGCGAATCCCTTCACTTGTTAAATGCGTCACACGGTCGTTAAAGTGAATCCGGCTTCCCCATTTGACTTTGCCCTGGCAGAAGCTCGCATAAGGGGATCACGTGTCCCTCCCAGGAATCGCAACGGACGTAAATATGAGTCAAGCGTCTGAATTTCGATCCCAGGACCATGGGGAGGCTGCCGTGGTCGCAAGTGTGAAGAACGGCCGTAAGTCCCTTTTTTCAGGGCCGCTGTAGCTCCGAACGGTCGCTAAGGAAACCGTTGTAAGTCGAGGACAGTCTGTAGTGGCCAACCCTGAAGGCTGGACCAGATGAGTTGAAGACGCAGATCTGAAGCTGGGGGGGATGACTGCTGCTGTTTTCACATCTGGAGTGGTGACCCAGCAGGGGTGTTGCCCCCCCCTCCTCCAGCCGGCCCTCCTCCTCTCTTTTCACACTGACCCTTCTGTTCAGATGCAGGTGGGGCTTTTCTGGCCGCTTCCCTCCCCCTTGGACTGCCTTGTGGTGAGGAGGGGTCCCGGAGCTCAGCCCCATCAATGCAAACCTCTGTGGCTGGGCTCTTTCCAAGGGCCCGTCCAGCTGATGGCCTGAGGGGCGCGGGAAAGCTTTGCGTCCCGGCAAGGCTGGGCATTCGTGGCCAGCTCCCATGAGGACAACCCATGGACTGACCCCAGCAGGGTCCAGGAGCCACAAATGGGGAGGGGGCAGCCCTCTAGCTCAATGCTGGCTAACCTTTTTGTCCACAACTGCTGAAAACGTGTATGAGTGCGAGATCGTGCACACCCATAAGATACTATGTGTGCGACACTCCCCGTGCGTGTCTCACCCCCTTGAGCATGTACGTGTCACTCCCCACACTCCCCCCGCATGTGCGCCCCTGTGCATACATGTGCCCCTCCCCCACAGCCTGTTTTGGGCCTAGCACGCCTCCCTAAAGCCTCCTGCGACCAAAAATGGGGTGGGGGGAGTCGTGCCATACTCCTCCCCACGTATGCGTGTGTGACCCCCCCCCATGCAAGCGTGTGTGTCTCCTGAGAATCAGCTGGCCAGCGGAAGGCGTGCGCGGTGGATCTGGGACGACGGCTGGCGTTCCCGCAGAGAGGGCTCCGGCTGCCACCTGTGCCACAGGTTCACCATCGCGGCCCTAGGTGGAAACCAGTTTGCCAACCTCACCAGGCAGTCCTCGGCTTAATAACAGCCCACCCATCCCTCTTCCACTCAGAGCAGAGGAAGCTTCTTGGATGAGAAGTCAAACATCTTCAAAGAAAAATCAGAAAGTCCAGTTGGGGGGAAAAAACTGTGACTTGGATGACCAAGAAACTCCATAGACAACACTAAACAGTTCGTTTAGTGACCGTTTGAAGTTACGACAGCCCTGAAAAAAAGTGACTTACGACTGTTTCACATTTACGGCCGTTGCAGCATTCGCATGATCAAAACTCAGCTGCTTGACTCATATTTATGACGGTTGCAGTGTCCCAGGGCGTGTCATCCCCTTCGGCGACCTTCCGACAAAATAGGCAAAATGGGGAAGCTGGATTCACTTAACAACCGTCTTACTACAGGCAGTCCTCAATTTACGACGATCGAGCTCAACATTTGTGTTGTTAAGTGAGATGTGTTAAGTTGGGCTTTGCCTCCGTTTACAGCTGTTCTTGCCACGTTTGTTTAGTGAATCACTGCAGTTGTTAAATGAGTACAGGTCACTGATGGAGAACCTTTTCGAGACCAAGTACCCAAACTAGAACATGCATTCATGTGCCTCTCCCAGGGAACCAGAAACCCGAAGACCCGCTGGCTGGCAAACTCATGCCTGGTTTTTGCCTCTTTTTCAGGCCATTTTCAGGCTGTTTTGGGGGCCATTTCCAGGCCGTTTTCAACCTCAAAACCTGCCTGATAATGGCCTGGAAAACGGCCTGAAAAAAGATCTGGTTTTTGGCCATTTTCAAGCCGTTTTCCGGCACTCTGGCACCCGCAAAGACCAGCTGGTGTGCGTGCCGAAACCAGAAGAACAGCTGGTGATGGTGCATGTGCCCACAGAGGGCTCTGCGTGCCACCTCTGGCATGCGTGCCATAGGTTCACCATCACTGGTATAGGTGGCACCTGGCTCAACAGTAGTAACTGTGGAAGGGATCTTGGAGGCCTAGTGGACAACCATTTAAATAGGAGCCAGCCGTGGGCAGCAGCTGCCAAAAAAGCCAACACAGTTCTAGGCTGCATCAACAGAGGGATAGAATCAAGATCACGTGAAGGGTTAATACCACCCTTTATAAGGCCTTGGTAAGGCCACACTTGGAATAATTGCATTCAGTTCTGGTCGCCACGATGTAAAAAAGATGTGGAGACTCTAGAAAGAGTGCAGAGAAGAGCAATAAAGAGGATTAGGGGACTGGAGACTAAAACATATGAAGAACGGTTGCAGGAACTGGGAATGTCTAGTTTAATAGAAAGAAGGACTTGGGGAGACATGATAGCAGTCTTCCAATATCTGAGGGGCTTCCACGAAGAAGAGGGAGTCAAACTATTCTCCAAGGCACCTGAAGGCAGGACAAGAAGCAATGGATGGAAACTAATCAAGGAGAGAAGCAACTTAGAACTGAGGAGAAACTTCCTGACACTGAGAACAATTAATCAGTGGAACAGAAGTTGCCTCCAGAAGTTGTGAATGCCCCAACACTGGAAGTCTTTAAGAAGAGATTGGGCAGCATTTGTTTGAAATGGCTTATAAGGTTTCCTGCCTGAGCAGGGGGTTGGACTAGAAGACCTCCAAGGTCCCTTCCAACTCTTGTTATCTTTGAGCTAAACCCTTCCTCCAATGTGACGGAGAAGTCGTAAATTGTCCCCTGGCGCTCAACAGGCTGAGCTTTCCAGTCCTGTGTTTGGACGGTAGAGAGTGAGAATTAGGGGGGGGGGGACACAAACAGATGATGCCTTTAAGCCCCCCCCCCATAATTCAGACCCTTCCAGGGCCTGTTGTGGTTGCCCTCCAACCAAAATCTTCCATTTTTAGTTTTATTTGTTTGCCGGTCGGGTTAGTGGAGCCTCTGCTGGATGGCTCTGCGGCTGCCCTGCTGGCAGGGAACTGGCCCGGCTGGGGAGTCTGCCAGCTGCCAGAGTCAACAACTGGTGTTTGCTGGACGGCTTCTGCATCCACAAAAACAGCATTGAAACCTCGCCGTCATCCGGCTGTGAGGAGCCTCAATCCCGGCGCCTCGCACCCCTGCCATGGGGTGACCCTTTCTCTGCCTCCCACAGATGTTACTCCAAGGCTTGTGGCTCCTTCCTTGCAGCCGCCTTGGCCCACCGCTGGAGTGGCCGATTAAATACCTCCAGCTAAGCAAACACGGCTCAGCCGGAGACGGGCACTGCTGCCCCGCACAAGTCCGGCCCTCCGAGTCACCAAGTCTAGACTCCAGATGTGGTTTCGCCAGCTACCAGTGGCCTCCTCGGCTGCAAAGGATGGGCGCCTGACCCTGGGCCGGAGAAGAGATATGGGAGAATTGGAAGGAAAGGAAGGAAGGAAGAAAGAGAGAGAGAGAGAGAGAAGAGAAAGGAAGAAAGAGAGAGAGAAAGAAAGAAAGAAAGTAAAAGAAAGAAAGAAGGAAAGAAAGAAAGAAAGAAAAGAAAGGAAAGGAAGAAAGATGGAAAGAAAGAGAAAAGAGAAAGGAGAAAGAAAGAGAGAGAAAAGAAAGGAAAGAAAGAGAAAAGAGAAAGGAGAAAGAAAGAGAGAGAAAAGAAAGGAAAGAAAGAGAAAAGAGAAAGGAAGAAAGAAAGAGAGAGGAAAGAAAAGAAAGAAAGAAAGATGGAAAGAAAGAGAAAAGAGAAAGGAAGAAAGAAAGAGAAAAGAAAGGAAAGAAAGAAAGATGGAAAGAAAGAGAGAAGAGAAAGGAAGAAAGAAAAGAAAGAAATATGGAAAGAAAAAGAAAAGAAAGGAGAGAAAGGAAGGAAGGAAAAGAGAAAGGAAAGAGAAAAGAAAATGAGAAAGAAAGAAAAAATAGAGGAAGGAAGAAAGAAAGAGAAGGAAAGGAAGGAAGGAAGAAAAAAAGAGGGGAAAAAGAGAAAGAAAAAAAGAAGGGAGAGAAAGAAAAAGAATGAAAGAGGGGGAGAGAAAGAAAAAGAGAAAGGAAGGAAGGAGAAAAGGAAAGAGAGAAAGTAAAAGAAAGAAAAAAGAACAAAAGAGAAAGGAAGGAAGGAAGTGAGAGAAAGAAAGAAAGAAAGAAAGAAAGAAAGAGAAGGAAAAAGAGACAACGAGAGAGACACTCCTGGATACGTTTTCCTGCCAATTGCCCTGACAACTCTGCCCTCTGCCCTGCTCAGCCAGCCCATACTAGCCTGAGTGCCTGGCTTGTATAACATTTCCCATCATCCCCTGCCAGGATGGCTTTGGATCCCGGCTGCCCATCCCACGCCCAATTGGACTAGAAGACCTGCAAGGTCCCTTCCAACTCTGTACAGGTAGTCCTCGACTTACGACCACGACGGAGCCCAAAATTTCTGTTGCTAAGCGAGACGGTCGTTAAGTGCGTTTGGCCTCATTTTCCCAACCTGTCTCCCCCATAGTGCCTCAGTAAATCCCCGCAACCCTTCAGTGAGTGAATCAAACCTGGCTTCCCCGTCGACTTGGCGGGTCCAAAGGTCGCAAAGGGGGATCCGTGAAATCCCCTCCCCAGGACACCGCCACCGTCCTAACTACGAACCCGTTGCCAATGGGCTGATGTTGTGACGGTCATAAGTGCGAAAAAATGGTCGTTAAGTCACCTTTTTGAGGGCCCTGGTAACTTTGATCACTAAATGAATGGCTGTAAGATGAGGACTACCTCGGGAGGGGGGGGGAGGAATAGGTATGGGTGGGGGGTCATCCCCGAGACTGCAGAGAAGCCCCCATTTTATTCCTCCCCCCCTCCCTCCTGCCTCGGTTGCCCCAAACACCTGGATCAGGGCAATCACAACCCTCCCTTCCCGGCTGCCCCCCCTCTCTCTCCCCACTAAGCCTGGCTCCAACCTGTCTGGCCAGCTGTTCAGGCCACCTTCCTGCTCGCGGTGGGGGTCTCCCCAGATGGGAAAAGCTCGGCCGGCCCCTCCCACGGAGGAAATGCTGGCGGGCCAGGAAATCTTCCCCCGTTTGGCTTTCCTAAAAGTCCAGGAATGGGATGGTCGCATCGGGACAGCTGTCCAGGAGGTGGCCGCTCTCAAAGCCGGGATGCTCCCCTCCCCCCCCCCTCCTGGTGATCCCTGCTCATCCTGACAACCTTCCCCCAAAAGTGAGCCAGGAGGAGGAGGAGGAGAAAGATTCCCAGCGGTAGTATTCTCATGCCTTTGCTTGCCAGATGTGGTCGCCTCTGGACAGCGAGATGTGGGCTCTGTCCTCGAAGGGGCCGCTCCCGTGGGGTCCTTAACAGGGGGGGTGCTCTCTGAGCGTGGCTTTCTTGCAGATGTTTCACCGTTTTGATGAAAAGAGTCCGTCCGAAGCATCTGACGAGGGAAGGAGACGGAAGGAACCAGCATTGAGATAAGCAGGGATTGACCCCAGACAAAGTGACTAAGCAGGTAGGGACAACACTCACTGAGGGACCATCAAGGAGAAAACCAGACTGACAAGGCAAGTCCCTTGTACAGAGAGAGAGAGTGCAAACCCAACACCCTTTGAGCACTGATGAAGTTACCTAGTTGGGCAGCTAAATGTCTGCAAGAAAACAATGAACCTTAGAGAGCATCAAGGACCCCACAGTCCTCCTCCTCCTCCCTGCATATCTCTTCTAGTATTGATGATGTTCCCTAGTTGGGTCATGAAACGTCTGCAAGGAAGCCACCAAGATCAGAGGTCTCCCAAGGACTCACACTCCTTCTCCTTCTCCTGCTCCTTTCCACAAACCCCACTCCCTTTTAGCCCTGATGATGTTCCCTAGTTGGGTCATGAAACGTCTGCAAGGAAACCACCAAGCTCAGAGAGCATCCTGGACCCCACAGTCCTCCTCCTCCTCCTCCTCCTCTTCCTCCTCTTCCTCCTCCTCCTCTCCACAAACCCATCGCCTTCTAACTCTGTTATCCTCATCCGTTCTTCCTCTTCTCTTCTGCTCTCTCCACATCCTCTCTGCCTCCTCCACAATCCATACATATTGTCTTACATATTAACCATGGTTAAATCCCGGGGCGTTGAGTGTGCCAGGTGCCCTCCCTGTTTGAATTCTAAAGTCCCAGAGCTCTTTTAAGTTCAAGGCTGCCCCAAAGAAGAGGAGGGGATCAACCTCTTCTCCAAAACCCTTGAAATCAGGACAGGAAGGAACGGATGGAAACCCCATCAAGGAGAGAAGCCACCTAGAAATACCCTAAGGAGAAATTTTGTAACAAGGAGATCAATTAACCGGTGGAACAACCTGCCTCCAGAGGTTGTGGGTGCTTCAACCCTGGAGGTTTTTAAGAAGAGACTGGGCTGCCTTTTGTCCAGGGCTTCCTGCCTGAGCAGGGGGGGTTGGACTAGATGACCTCCAAGGTCCCTCCCAACTCTTTTACTTTTCTGTATTCTGATGGCTCCATTGATCCTGGGCTTTTTTGCATGGCCCTGAGTTTTCCAGTCTGGCATCCAGAGGATGGAGAACGTGGTGAAGGCGGAAACAGACGTGAGGAGGGGCAGGAAATGGAACACAATCCCAGCCCCAGCCTCTGGTTCCAGCTGGTCTGGTCTGATGGCGGGGTGGGATGGGTGGGGGGCAGTGGGGAGAGAAGGAGGCGAGGAGAATCTGCTGGAATTCAGGGTTACTTTTTTTCTACCTTCCTGGTCAAGAGGATATTCCCAGAACTTTTCGGAGCCGAAGATGTACAGGATATTACACAGCTGGTCAGGCACTCCGTTAGCTGCATTCATACAAACCCCCCATAACCTGGCTGGATATGTACACAGGACTTATGACGGATTCCTTAACACTAGATCGGCCAACTATGGTCCTTTTAGGACCTGTGGACTTCAACCCCCAGAATTCCAGAGCCAGCATGCTGGGAATTGAAGTCTACCCATCTTCAACTGGCCAAGATTGACACACTGGGTTCTAGATCGGTGGTCCTCAACCTCAGGCGCTTGAAGATGGGTGGTCTTCAACTCCTGAATTCCAGAGCCGGCATGCTGGGAATTGAAGTACACCCATCTACAATGAGAAACAGCCCAGAATCTGCATCTGCAACAGCTGGATTTGCTGTTCACCCACTTCCACATGTGTGTGATGTACTTGGAGATATATCTGCAGCCTGGGGAAATCCGGGAGTTGAAGTCCGCTCATCTTCAAATTGCCGAAGCTGAGAAAAATTGGCCTGTAGTTAAAACAGGTCAACAATGCAGGTAGTCCTCAACGTCCGACCACAACTTTCTGTTGCTAAGCGAGACAGCTGTTAAGGGAGTTTTGCCCCATTTGATGACCTTTCTTGCCACTGTTGTTAAGTGAATCACAGCCGTGGTTAAGTTAGTCACACAGTCGTTAAGTGAATCTGGCTTCCCCGTGGATTTTGCTTGTCAGAAGGTCGTAAATGGAGATCACGTGACCCCGGGACAGTGTAGCCGTCGCAAGCTTGAACCAGTTGCCAAGGGTCCAAATTTTGATCACGTGACCATCGTGGGGGATGCTGAAAAGGTCATAACTGTGAAAAACTGTCGTAAATCACATTTTTCAGTGCCCTTGTAACTTTAAAATGGGCATTGAGTGAATAGTTGTAAGTTACAGCAATGTCTACCTGGAATTAAGGAGAAACCTCCTAACGATAAGGATAATTAACCAGTGGAACAGCTTGCCACCAGAAAATTGTGGGTGTTCCATCACTGGAGGTTTTTTTAGGAAGTGACTAGACAGTCACTTAATCTGATATACTAGTAGAGGCCCATGATGACAAACCTGTGGCATGAGCCCCCTCTGGGAGCACATGCGCTGTCACCAGCTGCTCTTCTTTTTTACAGCCTTCACATGTGCAATGGTCAGCTGGTCTTTGCTGGCACAAGAAAAATGCCGAAAAACATGCCATTCCTCAGGCCGTTTTTTGGCCGTTTGGGGGCAATTTCAGGCTGTTTTCAAGCCATTTTTTAGCTGTTTTGGGGGTCAAAAACGGCCAGAAAAACCAGCTAAAATGCCCCCCAAAATACCCCAAAATGAACAAAAAACAGCCTGAAAACGGCCCGGAAAATGCCCCCAAACAGCCAAACACAGACCTGTGTGCCCCGGCCAGCTGGTCTCCAGCACACGCATGCACACTCATTCCCATTTCGGCCCTTGGTGCTGAAAAGATTCCCCATCCCTGGTATAGGTTCTCCTGCTTGAGCAGGGGGGTGGACTAGAAGACCTCCACGGTCCCCTCTCTTCTATTCTCAACATTCTACCTTTTGAAAGAAGTCAAATGCTAAAATTTATCAAAAGGTTTGCTAAATTTGGGGCATGCGTGCAAAGAACCTATTTTGGTGCCACCTCATTCCCCCCTCCCTAAAGGGGCTCAGATCTGTGGATTTCATTCCATTCTGCCTCCCCCTCAATCCCACCCCAGAGCACCTCAACTCTTCCACAGCTGGGCCTGGAGACCCCCTTTGTTATGCTAAGAGTCCCCCATTCTCTTTATCTGCATTTGAAGAGCCAGCCACAGCCCAGCCAAAGGGGCGCCATCTGGAGCAAAGCTGGCCAGCCATTCATTCTTTGCCCCCCACCCACCTCAGAATTCCCTCCTCCCCCCTCCTCCTCTCCCAACAATTCTCAGAAAGGGTGCCTGAAAAGAAGTAGGGATTTGAGGAAGGGGGCAGAAAGAGGGAGCCGGTGGGATTTTGGAGGGAAAACGGGACATATTTCTCCTAGCCATTCAGCTCTTTGGAGTGAAGCAGCTGTGACCCCTCACCCCTCCCCTGCCCTGAGCCTGGGACAGATGCAAAAACAGGAGGCATCCCCCCATCCCACCCATTCATATATATTTTCACACACACACACACACACACACAACTATATATATGATAGATAGATAGATGATAGATAATAGATAGATAGATAGATAGATAGATAGATAGATAGATAGATGATAGATAGATAGATAGATAGATAGATAGATAGATAGATAGATAGATGATAGATGATAGATAGATAGATAGATAGATAGATAGATAGATAGATAGATAGATGATAGATAGATAGATAGATAGATAGATAGATGATAGATAGATAGATAGATAGATAGATAGATAGATAGATGATAGATAGATGATAGATAGATAGATAGATAGATAGATAGATAGATAGATAGATAGATAGATAGATAGATAGATAGACAGACAGACAGACAGATAGACAGATAAACAGACAGATATATACTTTTTTCTTTAATGTACATAAGTGCTTAGTGAACAGTGTATTGCCTGGGTCAATTTACACACATAGTAATAAGAATATTATTTACGTACACATAGTAATAATCCTTCAACTTCTAATATTTACATGTACTTATCTATAATAATATTTTCATGCACGTAATCTTTTAACTTCTAATATTTACGTGTACTTATACGTAATAATATTTTGTGCACATAATAATCTTTCAACCTAATATTTACGTGTACATGGTAATAGTAATCTATTGAATGGAATGGAATAGGGTATAAAAATAGGGAATAGAAAAAGGGAATAGAATAAGAATGAAATAAGAATGGAATAGCATAGCATAGCATTGAATTGAATTCTTTATTGGCCAAGTGTGAGATGACACACAAGGAATTTGTCCTTGAGAATAAAATACATTCATTAAGAATAAAAAGATGAAACACTTAATGATGGTCATAGTTACTAATAAGCTTCCTCACAAAGAGGAAGGGGTCAAATTATTCTCCAAGGCCCCTGAAAGCAGGACAAGAAAGAATGCTTGGAAATTAATCCAGGAGAGAAGCAACCTGGAATTAAGGAGAAACTTCCTAAGAGTGAGGACAATTAACCCGTGGAACTGCTTGCCACCAGACGTTGTAGGTGCTTCATCACTGGAGGTTTTTAAGAAGAAACTGGACAGTCACTTCAACAACTTCTTCCGCTTCAACCTCAATGATACACGAGCAAGCCATCAATACAAACTCACAGGAAACTCCTCGAAACTCGACTGCAGGAAATACGACTTCAGCAACAGAGTGGTCAACACCTGGAATGCTCTACCCGACTCCGTTGTTACATCCTCACCCCCCCCCCAGCTTCAACCTTAGACTGTCTAGCATGGACCTCATCCCATTCCTAAAATGACGGTAAAGGTGCCATGCACAAGCGCACCAGCCTGCCTTCCGTCCCTGTCCTACTATCCCCATTTATTCGTACCCATTTCCCTTGTTCATGTCTATGTTTATATTTATACCTGTTATCTTGTACATGTTTACAAACTAAGTAAGTAAGTACTTACTTACTTAAAAAGACAGGTTCTACATTTAGGCAAGAAAAACGAAATGCACAGGTACAGTATAGGTGGTACCTTCCTCAACAGTAGTAACTGTGAAAGGGATCTTGGAGTCCTAGTGGACAACCATTTAAATCGGAGCCAGCCGTGTGCAGCAGCTGCCAAAAAAGCCAACACAGTTCTAGGCTGCATCAACAGAGGGAGAGAATCAAGATCACGTGAAGGGTTAATACCACTTTATAAGGCCTTGTAAGGCCACACTTGGAATCCTGCATTCAGTTCTGGTCGCCATGATGTAAAAAAAAGATGTGGAGACTCTAGAAAGAGTGCAGAGAAGAGCAACAAAGAGGATGAGGGGACTGGAGGCTAAAACATATGAAGAACGGTTGCAGGAACTGGGGATGTCTAGTTTAATGGAAAAAGGGACCAGGGGAGACACGATGGGAGTCTTCCAATCTCTCAGGGGTTGCCCCAAAGAAGAGAGAGTCAAGCTATTCTCCAAAGGACCTGAAGGCAGGTCAATAATGGATGGAAACTAATCAAGGAGAGAAGCAACTTAGAATGGAGGAGAAACTTCCTGACAGTGAGAACAATTAGTGAGTGGAACAGAAGTTGCCTCCAGAAGCTGTGAATGCCCCAACACTGGAAGTCTTTAAGAAGATGCTGGATAACCATTTGTCTGAAATGATATAGGGTTTCCTGTCTAGGCAGGGGGTTGGACTAGAAGACCTCCAAGGTCCCTTCTAACTCTGTAATTCTGTAAGGGTCTCTGCTTGAGCAGGGGGCTGGACTAGAAGACCTCCAAGGTCCCTTCCATTTTTGCCATCCGAGCATCATCAGGAAGCCTTTGACTCGAGGGCCTGGGAGGGGAGCGAACGTGTCCAGCCCCCTCTGTCCCCCCAGCAGGCCTGTCTGCTGAGAAGAGCGAGACCCCCAGAAGGCTCCCTTGGCCTTGTGTGTTCTTCTCACATCCTTCTAGATGTCGGTCACTTTTATCTTGGCTGCTGCTGGGCAGCCTTTGCGAAGCCCGGGGTGCTGGCAGCGATTCCCAGCTTAGCTGAGACCAGGCGCCATATGGCCGGGAGGGCCCCCCCCCCCCCAGCTCTTTCCCAGAATTCAAATGGTAATGAAGCGGTCTTCCGGCAGGGGAAGATGGGCGAAGAGGCAACAGGCATTCAATGGCCTGGGAAACACCTGTTTGGTTTTCCCACCAGAGGGCAGGAGGGGGAGGGAGGGGGGCTCCGTGAGATTAAACCCCCTCCTGCGGATGGAGGATTGAATTCCTCTCCTCTTCCAGAGGTGGTCTGGGCTGCAACATCTGCCCCGTAACACAATGCAATCCCGTTGGAAACAATCCCGTGGTTTGCAAGGTTACAATAGAGAGGGCCAGGGTAGGAAAGCTATGGATGGATGGATGGATGGATGGATGGATGGATGGATGGATGGATGGATGGATGGATGGATGGATGGATGGATGGATGGATGGATGGATGGATGATGGATGGATAGATAGACGGACGGACAGACGGACAGACAGACAAGATGTGTGGGTGGTGGGTGGATGAATGGATGGGTGGGTGGGTGGATAGATAGAATATGTTATTAGATAGACGGAGATAGCTAGAGAGATATATACATAAAGATAGAGCTAAAGATACATAGCTAGAGAGAGAAAGAGAGAGAGATAGCTAGATATAGATAGAAATCGAAATGGAGATAATGACAGGTAGGTAGGTAGATAGATAGAATATGTAATAAGACAGATCGATAGACAGATAGATGTGTACAGAGACAGAGATGATGGAAGATAGATGGACAGACAGAATATGTGATTATATAGAGATAGGCATATAGATGTCTATAGCGATAGATAGATAGATGATAGATAGATAGAGATAGAGATAGATAGACAGATAGACAGACAGACAGATAGACAGATGCAATACGTAGTAAGAGATCGATAGACATATAATGTGTATAGAGACCGAGATGATGGAAGATAGATAGAAGGATGGATGGACGGATGGACAGACAGAATATATGATTATAGACATATAGATGTCTATAGAGATAGATAGATAGACAGACAGCTACATAGATGAGAAAGAGGGAGGGAGAGATAGGTAGGTAGGATGGACGGACCAGATGGACAGACAGAGACAGATGATAGAGGCAGATAAACGTTTAACCTGCTGACAAGGCCTGCATATCTCAAAGTACTGAAGCGATGGGCACCAGGTGACTCCATGGATTCCCTTGCCAAATTTGAACCCAGATCTCGATGCCTCACCCAGCCTCAACCCTGAAGGGACGCTCCCCCCTCCAACCATCCAGTTCTTCTGATGACCTGAACCCTTGGCACATGCTCAGGAGCTCTGCCCCCACCCCCCTTCCTGCAGAGAGCTGGTGCCAGGCGAGCTGGGCACCTCCATCCTGGGCTGCAAGGGGCAGCAATGGCCCCCTGACCTCGGGGCCAAGCTCTGACACAGGGCTAATGGGTGCAGAAGGACCAGATGCAAACGGAGGGGGGGCTGCGGGGGCCCCCTCCCAATTGTTCTCCTGCCCAGAGATTCCTGCAGACAAAGGAAAGCCGAAAAGAGGCTCAAAGACCCCAATGGTGGGGAGGGGGGTGCCTGGCAGCAGATGGGAACTAATTAGCTGCTTTGAGAGCCCCTGTGGGAACAGTGCAGACCCCTCCCCAATGTCCCCTCCCCAGAGAGGTGGGGGGCATTCAGTGAATGGGGAAGTCAGCCTGGGAAAAAAAACTGCAAGGACTCAAAACGCAGCCAGAAGGCCGCCAGGCCGCCAATCTTTCCCCCTTTTGGGGGGCAGTTGGGGGGGGGGTCTTGAGCTTCGACTCCCATCGCTCCCGGCCTGAACGATGGGAATTATAGTCTAGCACCCTGGCTTCAACACAACTGGAGGGTGAAACATTCCCCCCACCAGGCAGTCAGCCCAGCCAGTCTTCTCATTTTCAGAAGTGCAGTGGAGGCGATTGAGCTGCAGGTCCCATCGTTCCCACCCCGAACAATGGGAGTTGTAGTCTAGCACCCGTCCTTTGTAGGGATTGGTGTTGGGGAAGAAGGAGGAAGAAGATTCAAGGCAGTCAGCCAAGCATTCTCCCCCTTGGCAGGGCGGGTGAGGAGATTTACTCTGCAGCTGCCATCATTCCCAGCCTGAACGATGGGACTTGTAGTCTAGCATCCTGTCTTTATTACAAGTGGGGTTACACGAAGGAGGAAGCCTCAAGGTCTTCAGCCAGCGAATCTTCTGGTTTTTTTTAGGGGAGGGGAGGAACTTGCACTTCAGCTCCCATCACTCCAAGCCTGAACGATGAGAGTTGTAGTCTAATAGCCCAGATCCAGCACGATTGGTATTAAGTGAAGGAGGAAACCCCCAAGGCCACCAGCCCAGCCAATTTTCCCCTCTGGGGGTTCTGAGTGGGGTGATTAAGCTGCAGCTCTCATACTTCCCAGCCCAGATGATGGGAGTTGTAGTCTAGCATCCCAGCTTCAGTACCACTGGTGAAGCTCCACTTGACAGGAATTCTTGCAGGTTGAATTTCTGTGTGCCCTTTGGGGGGGAACCTGTTACATCTTGGGGGCTTCCAGGAGGAGGGTCCTTTCGGCTGTGGTGACCCCCCCTCTTTGCAATGTCCCTCCCCGGTCTAAGATTGGCCCCTGCACAGCTGGCCATCTGCGACATGGTTGAGCCACGGTGAAGCATATTCACCAGAATTGCATGCAGTGCGATGGAAGGATAGATTTTGCTGCAGATCCCTTATTTTGCTTTTCGTGTGGTGATTGACAGCTTGACATCTCGTCTGTTTTATTTCACTTTTTTTCTTGGATTATTGTTTTTAATTGCTGCCAGCCCCCTAGCATCCCTCAGGTGGAGTGGCTGGACATATGGGTAATTCTTGACTTATGACCATGATTTTCTATCATCTATCTATCTATCTATCATCTATCTATCTATCTATCTATCTATCTATCTATCTATCTATCTATCTATCTATCTATCTATCTATCTATCTATCTTATCCCTCCATCCATACATCCACCCACCTCTCTCTCTCTCTCTCTCCACCCCCCCCTCTCTTTATCTATGTATGTACCCCGTTTCCCTGAAAATAAGACCTCTCCGGATAATAAGCCCAATTGAGCTTTTTAGCGCATGCGCTAACATAATCCCTCCCTGAAAATATTGCATCACAGCAGCAGCCCTGAGGTGACCATGCTTGCTGCCTCCTGCACCTCAAAAATAATAAGACCTCCTCGAAAATAAGGCCAAGTGCTTATTTCGGGGTGTCAAAACAAAATAAGACCCTGTCTTATTTTTGGGGAAACACTATCTCTGTTTATCTATCTATTGTCTATCTATCTATATACCTATCTATCTATATTTCTTTATCTATTTATCTACCATCCATCCATCCATCCATCCATCCACCTACCTACCTACCGACCTATTTTTCTATCTATTTATCTATTTATCTATCTACCAACTCTCTCTCTCTTTCTCTCATCTATCCATCAATCTGTCTGTCATATCTATACCATTCATCTATCATTCATCCATATCTATCTATCTATCTCTATCTATCTATCTATCTATCTATCTATCTATCTATCTATCTATCTATCATCTATCTGCCTACCTACCTATTTTTCTATTTACCTATCTATTTATCTACCAACTATCTCTCTCTCTCATCTATCCATCAATCTGTCATCCATCTATCATCCATCCATATCTATCTATCTATCTATCTATCTATCTATCTATCTATCTATCTATCTATCTATCTATCTATATCTATCTATCTATCTATCTATCTATCTATCTATCTATCTATCTATCATCTATCTACCTACCTACCTATTTTTCTATTTACCTATCTATTTATCTACCAACTATATATCTCTCTCTCTCATCTATCCATCAATCTGTCATCCATCTATCATCCATCCATATCTATCTATCATCTATCTATATCTATCTATCTATCTATCTATCTATCTATCTATCTATCTATCTATCTATCATCTATCTATCTATCATCTATCTATCTATCTATCTATCTATCTATCTATCTATCATCTATCTATCTATCTAT
Source organism: Natrix natrix natrix (assembly GCA_029891615.1). Lineage (NCBI taxonomy): Eukaryota > Metazoa > Chordata > Lepidosauria > Squamata > Natricidae > Natrix > Natrix natrix. The sequence goes on from JAKRSK010007105.1 coordinate 307,517, forward strand.
CTATCTATCTATCTATCTATCTATCATCTATCTATCTATCTACCTACCTACCTACCTACCTACCTACCTACCTACCTACCTATCATCTATCTATCTATCTATCTATCTATCTATCTATCTATCTATCTATCTATCATCTATCATCTATCTATCTATCTATCTATCTATCTATCTATCTATCTATCTATCTATCTATCTATCTATCTATCTATCTATCTATCATCTATCTTAGTTATTTTTTAGTGGTTTCTGGCCAAAAAAAGACACAGGAATAAAATTTGTTAAGTGAATCCCTGCAATTGTTAAATAAATAACATGATTGTTAAGTGATTCTGGCTGCCCACATGGACTTTGCTTGTGTGAAAGTCGCAAAAGGGGATCCCATGACCCTGGGACACTGCAACCGTCATAAACGCGAGTCATTTGTCAAGCATCCAATGTCAATGACATGACCGTGGGGCCGGCTACAAAGGTTGTAAGTGTGAAAAACCATCAGAAGTCATTTTATCCAGTGATGTTGTAACTTTGAACTGTTGTAAGTTGAGAACTACCTGTATAAAATAAAATAAGATAAAATAAACAGTGACATAAAAATGAAATAAATAATAAAATAAATAACAAAATTAAATAAACAATACAATTAAATTAAATAAACAATAAAATTAAATTAAATAAACAATAAAATGAAGTTAAATAAAATTAAATTAAATACATAAAATAATGCAGTGCAATGCAATACAATACAATAAAAATGTCTGCAGGAAGATGGGACGAAGTTATTCAGGGCCTCTTCACGGAGGCAAGTGGCCCATAGGGAATTTCTCTGAAGTGTGTGAGGTTTTGTGCAAAGAAAAACAAGTCGCTTTCTTTCAAAAGGCTGCGGGTGAACGAGTGTGTCTTCTAAAGCCGGTCATCTCCATCCCACAGACAAAAGCTTTTCTCAAAAACACCCCAAGATCACATCTGGCCAACACAAACACCCACCCCAAAGAGAAAGCAGAGCCAGGACGACAATTGCATGGGCTGGGACTGGAGGGCAAATAATAATATTCCAAATAGGATAGGAGCATTCTTCAGACCTGCAATTGCTCTCACTTTCTATCAGACTTAGACTGAGCTCAGGTGACAATATTTAAAACCCAACCTAGCCAATGTCCCAAAAAGTAAGCAGGGTTTTTTAAAAAACAAAGTTTTTTTTAATGTCTTTGTTACATATTTGACTTATTTTATAAACAAGAGTTTTTTGCCTGGGTCCCCCCCCCTTAACATCTTCTCATATGCGTAATTCATTTTACATCCTATTTCCATTTCCAATTTCAGCCGTATTATTTCCTTTCCATATTTTCCATCTTAGATTTTTAATTTCTTCTTAGTCAATACGCGATATCATTATTTGGCCCTCCCAGTTAATCAAATTTAACATTTCGTTCCCATCTTTTTATTCTATTTTACTATAGGTAACATACATCCTCAGATTTAATTTTACAATACAATAGCAGGGTTGGAAGGGACCTTGGAGGTCTTCTAGTCTAACCCCCTGCCTAGGCAGGAAACCCTATACTGTTTCAGACAAATGGCTATCCAACATCTTCTTAAAGACTTCCAGTGTTGGGGCATTCACAACTTCTGGAGGCAATTTCTGTTCCACTGATTGATCGTTCTCACTGTCAGGAAATTCCTCCTCAGTTCTAAGTTGCTTCTCTCCTTGATTAGTTTCCACCCATTGCTTCTTGTTCTACCCTCAGGTGCCTTGGAGAATAGTTTTGTATAATAAATGTTTCATTTGAGTTAATTATCCACAATTAATAGTATCCATCTATTCCCCTCACATCATATTAAGTGTATACCATTGACAATATTAACACATTTCATTTTATTCTACTGGTAAATCCCTTTCCTTCTTTCCTCCTTTCCTAATCATTTTCTCTTGATCTCTCAGAAATTTCACTTTTTTTATATAGTAAGCAGGGTTCAGCCTGCTTAGGATTGGAGCGTATAAATTTCCCAGGACTGGAAATTTGGAAAACACATCCTGGAAGCAGCAGCATCAAAACAGCCCTTGCTGGAAATCGGACAGTCTATAAATACTCGCAAATAAATAAACAAAACCGCGAGTTGACATTTTCATGAAGTCACCATAAAATGTGAACGTTGCCGTGTGAAAAATGACATTTCCCGTTCTCGCCAAGGAAGCCCAGCGGCTGGATCATGTCCTCAGACTATCTTGCAAAGTACGGCCACAACGGAGCCCCCCCCCCCCAAATATTCCGTTGCTAAGCAAGACGGGTGTTCATTAAAAGTTGCTCCGTTGTTTGACCTTTTCTTCCAAGGTGTTCTGTTGGAACAGTTTTTAATTTATAATTTATATTACATGAGTTTATAAGAACATGCTTTTCATGCCTACTTTTTCAAAAATCATAATTATTCCATTAATTACGCTTATATGAGATTGTCCCACCTGCTTTTATAAAAATTATTCTATTTTAGTATTATTTATTACATTTACCGTATACACGTTTTTCCTGTCTCCTTTTTGAAATATTATAATTACTCTATTTTATTATTATTTATTAAACGTTTTGCCTCATTTTACGATCTTTCTTGCCAGCGAATTGCTGCATTTGTGCAGTTAAGTCACACGGTCTTTAAGTGAATCTGGCTTCCCATCGGTTTTGCTTGTCAGGAGGTCGCAAAGGGGGAATCAGGTGACCCCTGCTGGGACACGGCGACCGTGGTAAATACGAGTCAGTTGCCAAGCATCTGAATTAGGATCGCGCGGCCACGGAAATGCTGCAACGGTATGCAAGTATATTGATATATAGGTATGAAAAATGGACACGTCACTTTTTTCAGTGCTGTTGATAAACCATCACCCTCTTTTAACGACCCCATAATCCAGGGGTGTCCAAACTTGGGAACTTTAAGACTTGTGGATTTCAACTCCCAGAATTCCCCAGGCAGCATGGCTGGGGGCAGCATGGCTGGCTGGGGAATTCTGGGAGTTGAAGTCCACAAGTCTTAAAGTTCCCAAGTTTGGACACCCCTGCCATAATCCCTTGCAGGGTGGAGTCTGGGCAACTGAATGAAGCTAGCAGTGTGTTTACTGGCTGGATGCCTTTCCTGTCACCAATGAGGAGTTTCATTCAGCAGATATATCAGAGAGAGAAATATCTGCCTCTACCTAGGATTGAACTCACAGCCTTCGGATTGGGAGGTGTGAGCTCCACTTCTAGGCCACCGCACTATTCCTTTGAATGGTCACTAAATGAATGGTTATAAATTGAGGACTACCCGTAATCTGGAATAATTCTGGGCCATCCAACCCCCCCCCCCCCAAATGAGCTGATAACCATGACTATTCCTTGTCCATTTCATTCAAAGCATAACTGGCTAGAGAATTCTGGAAGTGCACAAGATTGTCGAGTTGTCAAGATTGGGGAACCCTGATTTGATTAGACCTGAATCTCCACTTCTCAAATCTTTACTCAGAAATGATATTGGCTCCAGAGTTTTTAGTGGCACCTCAAAATAATAAGTTACAGCAGTGTTTCTCAACATTAGACGCGTTTAAAACAAATGGACTCCAACTCCCAGAATTCCCCCGTTTCTGAGCTTCCGTGAGTTGCAACTTCCATCAAGGGAGGAAAGGCACCCCCCCCCCCTCACTCCATTCTCTTGGAAGAAAAATCCTAGGTGTTTATCTGAGCTAATCTTGTCAGTCTTCGCCTTCCCTAATTGTGTTGCTTATCTGGAGTTTCCGTGGGACCCAGTCTTTCTGAATCAATTACCAAATTTGTGTTTCTAAAAAGCTGGCCTCCTTAATTTATATTTCGGGCAGGGAGAGAGAGTCTGCTTTTTGTCTTTTAAGAGCACGTTTCTCCTTTTCTCATTTAGGGAAATATAATATTCTGCCTTTTTAAAATATTTCATTCCTCTAGGAGGGTTGGGTGCTAACTTTCTACAAGGGGAAATGCTAATCCTAGTTTGCTTCCTGGTCTTGGGAAGCCCGGTTCAGAACACATATGTTAAACCAGTGCTTCTCAAATTTAAGACTGGCGGACTCCAACTCCCAGAATTCTTTGCAGGCTGGGGAATTCTGGGAGTTGAAGTCCACCCGTTTTCAGAATGGCCAAGGTTGAAAAATCCTTGAACTTTTCCGAAGCAGAAGTGACAGTTAGCTTCCCGTGACGCCTTGCCAGACGGGTTCGGCAGCCCACCTGTTGTCCGTACCTGATGCCTATCGGTCAGCTGGCCCGGATGGAGGTGAAGACAGGGGGACCTCTGCCATCGTGGGAACGTCCTTGGGGTGGATTAGCTCCATGGCCATGGGAGGCTGCCTTGGGCAGGGAGGGGCCAGCTGAAAGGGAAGCACCGGCGGGCAGCACACCTGGGCCCAGGTGCGGCACCCAGGGAGAAGGAAGGTGCTTTCTTGAAGCTGCAGGTGGTGTTTAGGCAGCAATTTGCAAACTGCAGCGTCCTGAAAACTCCCATCTTTGATCTCCCTGCGAAAGCAAAAAGTATTCAGGTCCTCTGCAGATGCCAAGCCTCCTTCCCCTCCCCCATCCCCAACGTTTGGGGGGGGGGGGAGGAATGGCTGCGTTCACATGACCTGCTTAACCCAAGAGATGCCTTATTTTGGGTTGGCAAGGAGACAGCCAGCCAGCTATAAACTGTCCAGGAATGAGTCTGTGTCCATACAACATGTTCTGCTCAAACTTTGGCCTAGATTTTGTATTTTACAACAAGCAGCAACTGTGTTGCTCAGTTTTTAGCAACTTAAGAGGTGTGGTCTTCAACTCGCAGAATTCCCCCAGCCAGCAAGGAAGTTGACGTCCACCCATCTTCCGATTGCCAAGCTCAACAAACACGGCCACTGAGAACGAAAAGCTGGGGACCTTGGTGCCCTCTGAGCTTGGTGGTTTTCTTGCAGGCGTTTCATGACCCAACTAGGGAACATCATCAGTGCTAGAAGGGAGTGGGGTGCGTGGAGTAGAGGAGGAGGAGAAAGAAGAGGAGGAGGACTGTGGGATCCTTGGTGCTCTCTGAGCTTGGTTATTTTCTTGCAGACGTTTCATGACCCAGCTAGGTAACATCATCAGTGCTATTCAGGACACTTTGAGCCACGAACCGCCTTGCAAATCAACAAGCACCAAGGAAGGACTCCTTAATTCCACCCTGGGCTTCCAACATTCTCCCTTATCGGAGAAGGGCTGGGAACCTCTGCTTGGAGATGGGGCCCTTTTCTGCAAGACCCAGGTCACTTGCAAACACGTGTCCCCGCATTCCCACCACGGTGGGCTCCCGAGAACCCCCCCTCCCTTCCTTTCTCCTGGGCTGAGCCGGGCGCTGGCTGCCTCCCTCCAACTTCCCAGCGGTGCCCGAAGCCCCCTCGGTCGGTCGGTCGGGCGCAGTCCTCGCTCGCGTCCGGCGCTCTTGGCAGTCGTCGCCCCCCCTCCCTCCCTCTCTGCCCGCCCGGGGCAGCGGAGAACAATGCAGGGCAGCGATGGAGCCGCTCTGTCTGGGCTCGCCGTCTCACGCCGGCCCTCGCCGACAATAGCCCGCACAGCTGCACGGCTGCCCCCCTTCCCCTGCCTTCCTTCCAGGCCGGGGCGGCGGGGGGGGGAGGGAGGGAGGAGGGAGAGGCAGGCGCGGGAAGGACCATCCCCAAATTTTTTTTGGAGGGTGGGGAGGTTTCTGGAGCGTCCAATTTGGTGGTGTCAGCCGAGAGAGCTTCTCCCTGCCTAGATGGCTCCTGCCAGTGGGCCAAGCCAGGTCCCTCTGCGTGGCGCCTTTTCCCAACTCTGTTGACCCTTGCAGTGTCTCAAGGTCACGCGGCCCCCTTTAGCGACCTTCAGACCAGCAAAGCCAATGGGGAAGCCTGATTCGCTTAACAACCGTGCGACTCACTCACTTATCGACTGCCGGGGTTCAGTCAACGACTGTGCCAATGAAGGTCGTAAACTGGGGCAAACCTCACTTAGCAGCAGAAATTTCGGGCTCGATGGTGGTCGTAAGCTGAGGACTTCGTGTGTGTGTGTGTGTGTGTGTGTGTGTGAGAGAGAGAGAGAGAGAGAAAATGATAGATGTTCAAATCCTAAACTCTAAGCCAGCAGCCCCCAACCTTTGCAGCCAGCTGACCCAGCTGGGGTGGGGAGAGGGGAACTGGGTCACGAGAGTGGCAGGCCAGCACCCTCGCAGACACCCCCCCTACCTCCCTTCGCCTGGGGGGGTGGCCTGGTGCACAAACGCACAGCTCAGTTTGCATGAGCCGAGGCCTTGCTGAGACTGGCCACTCGCGCGGCCCCATTTCAAATAGGCCACAGACGGTAGTGGGCTGCAGCCCAGGGTTCGAGTCTAGGCCAGTGATGTCGAACCTTTTCCGGTGTGAGGGCCCAAAGGGTGTGCGTCCAAACCCCCGAAATGCAATGCATGTGCGTCCCCCCCCCCGTGCATGTGCCTGTTCCCCACACAAGCATGTGTGCTTCCCCTGCATGCCACCTGCACCTGTAGCCCCCCCTCTCACACACGTCCCGCCCACTGCGCAATGTGCGGCAGAGCTGAACTGGGGTGAGGGATTGCGTGGCCACAGAGAGGGCACTGTGTGTCACCTCTGCCAAGCATGCCATAGGTCCATCATCACAGGTCTCGGCCATCTAACCATCCAAGCTATTACTATACAGGCAGTCCTTAATTTACAACCATCCATTTAGTGACTGTTCAAAGTACCAAAATATGTGACTTTTTATACAATACAATACAATAGCAGAGTTGGAAGGGACCTTGGAGGTCTTCTAGTCCAACCCCCTGCCTAGGCAGGAAATCCTATACCGTTCCAGACAAATGGCCATCCAACATCTTCCTAAAGACTTCCAGTGTTGGGGCATTCACAACTTCTGGAGGCAACTTCTGTTCCACTGATTCATTGTTCTCACTGTCAGGAAATTTCTCCTCAGTTCTAAGTTGCTTCTCTCCTTGATTAGTTTCCACCCATTGCTTCTACCTTCAGGTACCTTGGAAAATAGTTTGACTCCCTCTTCTTTGTCGCAACCCCTGAGATATTGGAACACTGCTATCCTGTCTCCCCTCGTCCTTCTTTCTATTAAACTAGACATACCCAGTTCCTGCAACCGTTCTTCATATGTTTTAGTCTCCAGTCCCCTAATCCTCTTTCTTGCTCTTCTCTGCACTCTTTCTAGAGTCTCCACATCTTTTCTCCTTTTTCTACCTACAGACGATGGTCATGGGATGGAAACTCAGACTCCTAGCAACCGACTCTTATTTACATCGGTTGCCCTGCCCCAGGGTCACGTGACCTCCTTTTGCGACCCTCCAACCAGCCAAGTCGATGGGGAAGCCACATTAGCTTAATGACCGTGTAACTCACTTAACAATGGCAGTGATTCACTTAACAACAATGGCAAGAAAGGTCGTAAAACGGAGCAAAAAATCACTTAACAAGCGTCTGGCTTAGCTGCGGAAATTTTGGGCTCGTTAATAACTGCAGTGATTCACAACAACGGTGGCAAGAAAGGACATAAAACGGAGCAAAAACAAGCGTCTGGGTTAGCTGCGGAAAGTTTGGCCTCAGTTTTGGGCAGGGGTGGGCTACCTTCCACGGGCTTCGGAGGTGGCCTGCATTTTTTTTCTTGGGGTGGGGGATGATAAAAGTGTCTCTCTGGGCTCCCAGGGCGGCCTGACAGGTGAATGGAAGAGCGCGGCGGGAGGAGGCGCTGCTCAGATGGCCCCGCCCCGCGCTCTTCTGGTTGCCATGGGCACCGGCCGCCAGGCGCCAAGCTGACAGCGCTGGGGATTTTTATGAATGGGTGACGTCACGGGCCTTGGCGTCTGAAGGTCTGAGCGGCTTGTTAAGGCAGGGAAGCGGCGGGGCCGGCTGTGGGAAACGGCTCGAAGTGGCAGCCCTCCAGGTCGAGGTCCGGCGAAGGACCCGGTGGTCGTGCGAACGTAAAACGGGGGGTGGGAATCGGTGCAAGAGCCGAAGGATTTTCTTTGGAGGGGGGAGTGAAAAGGCACGTGCGAAAGGACACGGTTGCATTCTAATGGCGGGACGGGAGACCACGCAGCGACCCTCCTTGTGACCCGCTGCTAGCGCCCGTGGCGTGGGAAGCTTTTCGCGTGGATGTTGGTGTAATTGAAGAGCTTCTTCGCCGGCCTGGTTTTTTTCCCATGCAAAGTAAACGCGGACGCCAATTCGTCCGTTCTATGGCAATTCAGGTCGATTTCGCGGGCGCGCACACACAAAATGGCACAATTCACAAATACACAGTAAATGACACTCAAAACACACAATATATAAGACACACAAACACAGATAACAGAACAGACAAAACGACACATACACAAAAATGCAGTCAATAACAAAACGCAAAATAACACAATGACACACACACACATACTCGGATAGTTTGTGACCGCTAAATGAAGTGACTGTCATCCACCTCGACACGATTCCTGCCAGGGACAACTTGAGACGACGCGCGTGTGTGAAGCTTAGAATTCTAATTCGAATAGAATTCAGCTGGAAGAGACTTTGGACGTCTTCTGATCCATCACCCTGCACAGGCAGGAGACCCCTACAGAATAAGAGTTGGAAGGATCCTTAGAGGTCTTCTAGTCCAGCCCCCTGTCAAGCAGGAGACCCTTACAGAATTACAGAATAACAAGAGTTGGAAGGGACCTTGGAGGTCTTCTAGTCCAGCCCCCTGCTCAAGTAGGAGACCATTACAGAATTACAGAATAACAGAGTTGGAAGGGACCTTAGAGGTCTTCTAGTCCAGCCCCCTGCTCAAATAGGAGACCCTTACAGAATTACAGAATAACAGAGTTGGAAGGGACCTTGGAGGTCTTCTAGTCCAGCCCCCTGCTCAAGTAGGAGACCCTTAGAATTACAGAATAACAGAGTTGGAAGGGACCTTAGAGGTCTTCTAGTCCAGCCCCCTGTCAAGCAGGAGACCCTTACGGAATTACAGAAGAACAGAGTTGGAAGGGACCTCAGAGGTCTTCTAGTCCATCCCCCTGCTCAAGCAGGAGACCCTTACGGAATGACAGAATAACAGAGTTGGAAGGGACCTTGGAGGTCTTCTAGTCCAGCCCCCTGCTCAAGCAGGAGAACTTGCTGGAACCCAGGAAACCAAGATGAGGATTGGCGTATCCATCCTCCCGTGCCGCATTCGGTGGCTCCCTTCACACAATCCCAACTAAATGAAGCCAGGATGAGATGCTGGCTTGTCACCGTCCGTACCGCAGTCCCCCCCCACGCGATCCGGGTGGGCGTTGAAGGAACCCCCAGGAAAGTAGTGGGGGGGCGAACCCCCATCTAGATGGTCATTCCTCAACCTAGCGCCCTCGTGATGCAGCTCCAGTTAATCCTCCGACTGGCAGCCGGCGGAGTGGAAGGCATGGGTTTTGTAGTCTACTATCCCCCTCTCAGACACACACACCCCCAAGCAAAATTCCTTCGGAGCATCGCATGGCTGAATTCTTCGAGGTTCAATGCGACCCCCTCCCCAATAAATTTGCGGGCGGGGGGGAAGGGGGAAGCCTCGAGGTGCGGAAGAGGAGGCGAGAAAAGGAATATTCAGACACGCGTTTGTTTCCGTCTCTGCGGGTCGCGGCGACGGGGAAGCGGAGGGAGAAGTGTCAAAGCTGTCCATCAACTCCTTTCAACCTCCCTCCACCCCGACTACATGTCCCCGGGCGCCCTCCACCTGCACCTGGCCCCCATCCCCTCCCCCGCCTCCTTCCCCACGACCAGCAGAGGGGGCGAAACCGCGTTGCCAAAGTCCCGGAGGAGACGCGAGTCCCATCAATGAAAGCGGGAGAGCGGGAAACCGCGCCCCTCTCCTGTCATTGGCTGCCCGTGGCTCCGCCCCGCCGTTCCGAATACTATAAAAGCCGCCTCTCCGCTGCCAGAGCGCCATTCGCGGCTGCGTTCGGCGGGTGCTTGGTTGTGTGTTGGCGTTTTGTCCTCGGAGTTCCGTCTGTTCTTGTCTCCCGGCCATGAAGGTGGTCCCAGCAGCCCCCGCCGCGTCCCCCGGCCCCAGCTGCGCTCTCAAGGGCGCGGGGGGCGAGCCTTTGCCGCGGTGCCTCTCGGAGCAGAGCGTGTCGCTGTCCCGCGTGGGCAGCGCCCCTTCCCGGGGCTTGCCCCTCGGCCCCGATCAAGCCGCCGCCGCCGCCGCCTCGCTCCTCCTGGACATGAAGGGCTGCTACTCACGCCTGGCCGCGCTGGTGCCCACCTTGCCCCGCCATCGCCGCGTCTCCAAGGTGGAGATCCTCCAGCATGTTATCGATTACATTTGGGACCTCCAGCTGGAGCTGCAGGACCCACTGGGCACCGGGGCACCCTCTCCGCGGGGCGTGGAAGAGCCGGCCGGAGGAGCCGAGGTGAGCCTCTCCCCATCAGGGAAGATTCCTCCCCCCCCGAGGAGGAGGGGGCGCGTAACGGGGGCTCCGTGGGTTCGTGCCCACCTGCCACCGGTGCCCAGATCGCGCAGCAATGCCTCCGTGGGTTCGTTCCCATTTGCTCCCCCCGCGCCCGGATCGCGCAGCCAGGAGGACCCCGTGGGTTTGTGCCCATCTCCCCCCCTCCGCTCCCAGATCGCGCAGCAGTGGCTCCGTGGGTTCGTGCCCACCCGTGCTCCGATCACTCAGCAAGAGCCTCCCATCCGCTTGTGTCCATCTGCCCCGCACACCCAGGACGCGCAGCAAGAGTGCAGTGGTGGTGGTGGGGGGTTGTATCCCATCTGCCCCACCGCAGCGCCTAAGTTTCTCCCAAGGGCACTGCCAGGCTCCTGAGTGATCTGTTGTAGGCTTTTGCCACTTTCATATTGGGATGTGTGTGTGTGTTTGTGTGTCTCGTGCCCGTCTCCAAATAAATTCGCGACCCACAGAACAGGAATTCTGTTTGGGGAGGGTGAGTTATGCGAGGGGCATTCTCCCCACCAGTGCCATCCTCGCCAGTCCTTCTGTTGGGCATTGACGTTCCCCTGGGCTGGTTGCACGGGATGCCAGCAACCGGGGTTGATTAGCAGGGCCAAGGTTTTGCAGAAGGTAGAAAGGAAATTTTGCTCAGTTTTGATAGTTGCAAATCCAGGGGAATCTGATGCCCCGTTTGAGGTGACAACGCTTCTCTAACAAGACAAAAAAGTTTTAAGAAAGTTTTTTGCTTTTCAGTAGATTTGGGGACCCACAGACAGAAGAATCCTCTCTCTGGATTCTTAAGCGGAAAAAAAACCCACTTTTAGGATCTTGAGATTAGTGACAATTTCTCCACAATTCACCAGGTACTTTCAGAATTGTTATCACCTTTGATGGAGAAAGGATTTTTTTTAAAAAAAAGTTCCTGATATTTTTATGCTTTTATATAAAATAAATTCTTTCTCTAGAACTCCCTTCTTACATCTGCTGCCCCCAATTATACACCCAGGTTTGTTTACAGGTAGTTATGGTTCGTTTAGTGACCGTTCAAAGTTACAACGGCACTGAAAAATGTGACTTACGACCCATTTTTCACAGATATGACTGATCACGTGATCAAAATTCAAATGCTTGGCAACTGACTCGTACTTACGACCGTTGCCGTGTCCTGGGGGGCGTGTCAAGTGATCTCCTTTTAGTGACCTTCCAAAGCAAAATCAATGGGGGAAAGTAAAATTCATTTAACAACCTGGTTACTGACTTACCGACTGCAGTGATGCACTTAACAACGGTGGCAAGGAAGTTCGTAAAGCGGGCCGAAAACTCACTTTAACAAATGTCTCACTTAGCATCCGAAATATTGGGCTCGATTGAGATTGTAGGTTGAGGACTTTACCTGTATATGCTGTCCACCCCCTACCTACCCCGTTATAAATCCAAGTTTGTTTATTTGACTTTTTAATTTAATGACGATATGAAGGATTCTTTTAATTATGCCAGTAAAGGGCCATCTGTTGTGATTCTGGCATTTTTATTTATTTTTTCTGTGGCTTTTCCAATCTTTTTTTTTTACATAATTTTTATTTTATTTTAAACACTTAAACAGATCAACAAAAACATACACATAACTTACAAACAACACTGGAACTTCATCCTTATAGTTATTGTTTCCCCTACTAAGCATTGTAATTTTACATTTGTGGCCACTTTGTTTCTTACTCCCTTAGTAATCCTATTATCTTTATTACGTTGGGTATCCTTTTTCTTACATTTGTATATCTTACTTTTCCTATCTTCTTATCGCTCTATCCTAATTCTTCTCCTATACCTTTTACATTTCCCGATTTCTTATTTCTATCATCTTTATCATCTTGTACCATTTCCCCCAAACTAAAATAGTGTTCCGATTCCTTCTTTTCCGATCTTAAAAGAAAACAAAATAAACCAGTTGCAAGAAAAGAAATCTCTAGATAAAAACATTTGCTTTTTTAGGGGCATGTCAGTTTCCGAGTTTCACAACACTCTTAAACATGGGCTTGTTGACCTTACACTGGTTGGCTTCCTCAAGCTGGTGTCAACCCCGTTCCTCTTTTCACCGAAACCGTACAATTAATTGACCGCTAAACTTTTTTTTTTTTTTTTTTGGCCTCGGGGAGAAAAGGGGCAGATGGCAACACAACTGCTAAATCTTTTTGTTTTTTAACCGTTATTTTCGCTTTTTCTTTTTCCAAACAGCCTGCTTGCGTTAGCCCGGACGACCGAATCTTGTGCCGCTGAAGATCCATTGATCAGCCTGCCAAAAAAGATCTGTTTGAAATGCTTCCTTATCCCTCCAATGGCTGGGAAAACGGGGCTCTCCGCCATTTCCTTCTCTCCCGAGATTTGAGCTGGACGGCAGACGGGAACTGGTTTTCGGAGGGTCAAGATATAACGATGGTGCTTTTAATTCCAGACGGGACAAAACTGCTAGAATTGGGACTTCACATAGTACCATCCCGCGTGTCTTTTAACGGGTTTGGCCCTTTGATGACTTCTGGACTTCAACTCCCAGAATTGATATGGGACAGTGCCTTTGTTTTTTTTCTGCTTTCTCAAAAGCAGGGACTCAAACCTCCCGCGAATATTTCTCAGTTTTCTGAGAATGGGGCTGTATTGTATATTACAATGTTCCTATTTCTGAGAATATTTTTCTACCATAGTTTTTTTGGCTCTTATTATAGGGAACAAATGCATATTGCTGTGAAAAAACGCTGTTTTTGTGAAGTGTCGTTTTTATTGGGGCTGGGAGGAGGGGTTGGAGGGGTGTTGGGGAGACACCCCCCCCCTCCAGGCCCCAGCTATGCTGGTTAGGTGGGGGGCTTGGGGAGAACCCTGGATCCAAACTACGCTGTTTGGGGGAATCTTGGGTTTGATGTCACAGCCTATATGGAGAGGGGGGGGCAAGAGGCGGTCAGAGTGGAAGCCCCACCAATCGTAGGCCAAGGATGGGCTGTCAATCGCCACTAGGGCAGTTGATTCTGGCTGCTTTGTGGACTTCAACTCCCAGAATTCCCCATTGTTAAAAGTCCACAGGTTTAAAGGGACAGGACGTTGTGTTTTATGTGAATGCGTGAGTGAAGAAGAGGAGGCTAAACTTTGTCTCCCTCAGGTTGAGAACGAGAAAGCGCTGACCAGGGATGGTTGGTCTGCAGCCTGGAGCAAGTGGGTTGGACTAGATGACCTCCGAGGGTCCCCTCCAGCCCTAGGGTTCTACATATTTAGGATATGCCAGTCCTGATAAAAATACTGTGAGAGAAACCTTTCTTAGCGATGATTTCCCGAAGGATTAGTTGGCAGGAGAATTCAAATTCTAGTGTTGAAGGGGACCTTAGAGGTCTTCTAGTCCAACCCAATGCAGAGATCCTCTGCTCATCACAGATGGCTGCCCAATCTCCCAACAGATGTAGCCCCCCCCCTCCCCCATTAACCTCAGAAGGCTGGTTTGTTCCACTGATTTCACAATTGGGAAATTAAGTCCCATGTAGTCCTTGACTTACAACAGTCCGTTTAGTGACCAAAGTTAAATAACCCTGGAAAAAAGTGATGAATGACAAGTTTTCACACTTATGACGGTTGCAGCCTCCCTGTGGTCATGTGATCAAAATTCAGGCCGTTTTGGCAACTGACTCATATTTACGACCTGGGGTCACATGATTCACCTTTTGCGACCACCTGACAAGCCAAGTCAATCTGAGAAGCCAGGTTCGCTCAACAACCATGGGACTAACTGCTGTGATTCACTTAACGACTGTGGCAAGAAAAGCCATGAAACGGGGCAAAACCCCCTTAACAACAGAAATTTGGGGCACAGTTGTGGTCGTAAGTCGAGAACCTACCTGCATTCACTCCAAAGTGCGTCCTACTCAAACCTGTCAGCCCATCTGCCAAATTCTATTTTACTTTTTTGATAAAAAGTTTTTTATTTTTTTCATTTTCATAACATATAACCATATGTATACTATTACATAGCCAACATCATATTATATTATTAAATGTTTACATCAATTGTACTTTCAACTCCCCCAAAACAATTAAACAATTATTGGCTCTTCTGCTCTCCATATGCCACGTTTGTACCTTACTTGTCACTTTCTTCTCCTTCTCTCCTCCCTACCTCCTTCCTTCCGTGTCCTCTACTTCCCCTTCCTCTCTCTCTCCTTTCCACTCCTCCTTTCTCTCCTCCTCTTTCCCCCCCCCTCTGCCATCTCTCCTATCCCTCTCTTCTTCCCTTCCCTCTCTCCTCTATTCCACACTCTTCTCATTTACTTGGTATATTCCAGCTTCTGAGCAAGCTCCATTTTATGTTGATGGTATTTATAATTCCTTTTCAATGTACCTATTTAATTTTAACATATATCTTCCTCCTTTTTTTAAACGAGAGAAAAACAAAAAGTATACTTACATAGTAATTGTATTTTAACCCACCCCAGCCTACTTTTGGCCCAGATGTAGACCTGGTTACAATTAAGTCCCAGCTATTCTCCTCATTATATTTATATAATTAGGCATCCTTACACACCCCAAATTTGTGATTCTGTCTTTAAACGTCAGTAATTTCCCATTGTAAGTATATTTCACGTCCCCTCTCCATTTTTCCATATCGTGGCTTGGGTTACCCTTAATTGTCTTTAAATAACAATCCTTACTGTTCAATGTTCATTACAATTCCCTTAAACTACCGTATAGAATCGGCTGCCCAATTCTTAGGAGGCTTATGTCTCATTTTAATGTCCTATATTCTTTGCCCTTGCCACCTTTCCTCCTCTTCCCATTGCAATTCTGGGAAACTGAGTCTGGAAACCTGAAGGCGGTATGATGCCTTTTTGGGGGTTCCTGGGTGCAGCATTCTTTGTTAGGCGACTTTCTGCAGAAACTGGGTGCGTTAAGAGTTGTGCTCAAGGGTTGTGAGTAATGCTGCCGCTTGAGTGGGAAGGAACCAGTCGGTGCCAGTCCCTAGAGGTGGAGGAGACAACTCAGTAAATGGATGGTGCAGCTGCTCCACAAATTTTGCTACGTGGAGCAGAGCTCTGATTGGGGAGCTGGAGAAGAACAAGACAATTTAGGAGTTTTCAGAGAAGAGCAACTAAGATGATTAAAGGCCCGGGGTGTAAAACATGGAACGGGTGGCCGGATTAACAGTGTGGGAAGGGATCTTGGAGGTCATCTAGTCCAACCCCCCCTCCCAAGCAGGAGACCTGACACCGTTTCTGACAGATGGCAGTCCAGTCTCTCCTTGAAAGCTTGCAGGGATGAAGCTCCCACAGCTTCCGAAGGCAACTTCTGTTCCATGGGTTGATGGTTCCTCACTGTCAGGAAATTTCCTCCTTATTTCCAGGTTGAATCTCTCCTTGGTCAGTTCCCATCCATTGATTCCTTGTCTGGCCTTCAGGGTGCTTTGGAGAATAGCTTGACCCCCTTCCTCCTCTCTGGGGCAGCCACTCAAATATTGGAAGAGGCTGAGCCAACATGGGGAAGGTTGGCCCTTTGATGACTTGTGGACTTCAACTCCCTTAATTCCCACCTCTGGTCCAGAGCTTAAACCAGGTTCCATGGAAATCTGTTATCTGCAGTTGGGCTGAGAGACTGTGGTGACCGAAAGTTACCTTCAGAAGTGAGAACAGAGCTTCTGCCTCTCCTGGTCCAACTTCCTAACCACTACACCAGTCTCCTATTTTGAGTGAGAGACCTAAAAAACATGCCGGGGATGCAGACCAACCTGAGATGTTACAATACAATACAATAGTAGAGTTGGAAGGGACCTTGGAGGTCTTCTAGTCCAACCCCCTGCCTAGGCAGGAAACCCTATACCGTTTCAGACAAATGGCTATCCAGCATCTTAAAGACTTCCAGTGTTGGGGCATTCACAACTTCTGGAGGCAATTTCTGTTCCACTGATTCATTGTTCTCACTGTCAGGAAATTTCTCCTCAGTTCTAAGTTGCTTCTCTCCTTGATTAGTTTCCATCCGTTGTTTCTTGTTCTTCCCTCAGGTGCCTTGGAGAATAGTTTGACTCCCACTTCTTTGGGGCAACCCCTGAGATATTGAAAGACTGCTATCATGTCTCCCCTAGTCCTTCTTTTCATTAAACTAGACATACCCAGTTCCTGCAACCGTTCTTCATCTGTTTTAGTCTCCAGTCCCCTAATCCTCTTTCTTGCTCTTCTCTGCACTCTTTCTAGAGTCTCCACATCTTTTCTACATTGTGGCGACCAGAACTGAATGCAGGATTCCATGTGTGGCCTTACCAAGGCATTGTAAAGTGGTATTAACACTTCACGTGATCTTGATCTTGATGTTGGAACCATCATGACTGGTGGCCATGTAGAAGACACTTCCATGCTGTCTCCAAGAGAACCGCATGTTCGCTTCCACGAGGACACCAAGAGTTAAGCTTACCCAAAGGAAGACTTTGCTTTTTCTGGCCAGACTGTTGAGAGGGGGGGGGTCTAAGCCAACTTTCTGACCCACCACAGATCTTCTCACCCACCACAGAACGTGAGACCTCACACATGGCTCCGTGGGCGTCATCCGACCTTGGTTGGAAGGATCCATTCAGATTAGGGGGGCTGCCCCAAAGAAGACGGGGGGGTCAACCTGTTCTCCAAAGGATCTGAAGGCAGGAGGAGAAGCAATGGATGGAAACTAATCAAGGAGAGAAGCAACCTGGAACTAAGGAGGAATTTCCTGATGGTAAGGACAATGAATTAATGGGAAATACTTCCATCACTGGAGGTTTTTAAGAAGAGATATTGGACAGTCATTTTGCCCAAAGTGGTATAGGGTCTCCTGGTTTGGCAGGAGGTTGGACTAGAAGGCCTCCAAGGTCCCTTCCACCCCTGTCCTGTTCTGTTCTCCAAAGCACCTGAAGGCCAGACAAGACGCAACGGATGGAAACCAATGAAGGAGAGAAGCAACCTGCAATTAAGGAGAAACTTCCTAACAGTGAGAACAATTCACCGGTGGAGCAGAATTTGAAAAATTGTGGGTTTAAACTCACATGAAGATCTGGAATTAATTAGCGTAACAGAAGCTGTCTTCAGAAGTTATGGGTGCTCCATCACCGGAGGCTTTTTAAGAAGGGACTGGCGTGTCCTCTGTAGGCTCCCCTGCTTGGGGAAGGAGGGTTGGACTAGAAGACCTCCAAGGTCCCTCCAATCGTCTTATTCTCTCGTTCTGCTTGCGTATCATTTTTCCTCCCCAATTCAGAAGAGAGCCTTTTGTTGGCTCTTGCTGCGTGTCTCTGTGCGTGGACAAATATCCATAGTCTGGAGCACAGAAGAGAGACAGCGCATAGCCAGAGCATAAGCTGGTGGTGTTTGCTCAGCGCAGTGCCCTGCTCATCCCTGGGCTTCCCCTCCCTCCCCTTCTTCTCCCCCCCTCCTCCCAACACCTCTGGCTCCCACCCAGCCCATCTGGAGCCTGGCTCGGCTGGCCTGTTTGTTACTTTTTTTCAATCAGCTGTATGCGCAGCTCTGGAATGTGCACCGCATTTAACCTGAGCTTCCCCAGGTGTACAGAGGCGCCAGCTTGTCTGCGGCAAACTTCCCAGCCTGCCTCCTCCTTTTGGCACGGCTGCACTTATCTAAACATGACTCTCCACTCCCCCCCACACCCCCCAGTGGGTGAGCAAACACACCCACACACACCCTTGCACACCCCTGGGTGTGTGCTGTGCACACAGCTGCTGCCTTGCGCAGCTCATGAGTCCTCTCTCTCTCTCTCTCTCTCTCTCTCCCTCGCCCTCCCACAGCTGAGACAGCCGGCCACACGTGAGTTTGGACACAGAGCAAGGCGGGGAGAGGAGAAATTGGTGTGGGAAGACCCAGAAAAGATTTTCCCGATGCCTTTTAAAATATATACATTTGAATGTAATGAATGTAGGCCAATTTTACTGTCATAGGATCAGGTTGCACAATCCTATCAGTTATTCTTCCAAGACTATTTTTATTTATTTTATTTTATTTTATTTTATTTTATTTTATTTTATTATTTTATTTTATTATTTTATTTTATTTTATTATTATTTTATTTTTATTTTATTTTATTTATTATTTTATTATTTTTTTTATTTTATTTTATTTTTTTTTATTTTTTTTATTTATTTTATTTTATTTATTTTATTTTTTTATTTTTTTATTTATTTTTTTTATTATTTTATTTTATTTATTTCATTTATTTTTATATTATTGTTTTATTTTATTGTTATTATTTTAATTATTTGATTTTAATTAATTTATTATATTATATTTTATTTTACTTTATTATTGGATTTTATTTATTTCATTTTTGCTTTTCATTTTTAAATTAACTTTATTTAATAAATTTATATGAGCATGATTTTCATGTCCACTTTTTCCAAAAATATAATTCTTTTATTTGATTTTATTATAATTTATTACATATATAAGAGTTTCCCTTCTCCTTTTATAAAAAATATTCTATTCTAGTAATTGATTACATTTGTACTTTTTGAAAAGTTATAATAATTATTATTCTACCTACCCCCCATCTCACCAATAAATACAGGTAGTCCTCAACTTACGACAACAATCAAGCCCCAAGTTTCCATTGCTTAATAAGACAGTTGTTGAATGAGTTTTGCCTCATTTTACCATCTTGCCACTGTTGCTAAGTGAATTGCTGCACTTGTGAAATTGTCACACGGTTGTTAAGTGAGTCTGTCTTCCCCACTGACTTTGCTTGTCAGGTTCAGGTGACCCCGGGACACTGCAACCGTCGTAAGTGTGAAAAAACAATCATACGTCCCTTTTGATTCAGTGCCATTGTAACTCCGAATGGTCACTTCATATGTGCCCCATTGGGGTTCAAAGACTGCCTCGGTCTTCGACTGACTCCGTTGTAAGCTGAGGACTCTCTGGAAGGGGATTCTGGGCAGCTTACAATCAAAGAGAAAAAGAATGAAAACGTTAAAAGTGCTATCACGTTTTTAACCATAAAATTGATCAACTGTAATAGCTAATCAAGGAGAGAAGCAACCTGGAATTAAGGAGAAACTTCCTAACAGTCAGGACAATTAACCAGTGGAACTGCTTGCCACCAGAAGTTGTGGGTGCTTCCATCCCTGGGGCTTTTGAAGAAGAGACCGGACGGACTGTGTGGGCCAGGGATGGCTAAACTGTTTGTTGTCGCTTGCCCGCACCCATAATGCAATGCCTGTGCCCTCCGCCTCCCTGTGCTTGCCCATGCAACACGCGTGACCCCTGCATGTGCCCCCTGCCCATTTTTGGCTTCCAGATTGATGCAGGAGGGCTTCCAGGCCGAAAACGGGTCACGGGCAGCTGTGCATGCCCCCCCCTATTTTGGGTTTGGAAGTCCTCCCCCACCAACCTAGAAGCCAAAATGGGGCGCAGGGGCTCTGCGTGCAACCCCAAAATGCAATGCGAGCACCCCCACACATGCACAGCGCCTCCCCGTGAATGCGTGCATGCATCCCCTCCATGCGCCCCATGCATGCGTGGCAGAGATCCGAAGACCAGCTGGTCAGCGGGAGAAGCGTGCGTATGCACGGTGGAGCTGGACGGCTGGTGTGCCCGCAGAGAGGGCTCTGTGTGCCACTTGTGGCCCCGCGTGCCATCGGTTCGCCATCACAGGTGTAGGGTCTTCTACTTGAGCAGGGGGCTGGATTAGATGACCTCCAAGGTCCCTTCCGGTTCTATTCTGATTCCGATAAAAGCAATTGCTTTGGTATTTGAGAAGGTTGAGCCTCCTTGGTGCAGACCTGTGGCCTTGGCAAGCTTTCCTTGGGAGGGGATTATGGGTCAGGGATCCCTTCCTGGCCAAGATTTGGGTTCGAATCCCTGTGAATCCTGCAGGTTTTTTAAAAACTGTTTTTCAGGTTCCTTTTTCCAGCTGTTGCTGCTGTTTCTTTTCACCCGAAAAGCCTCCTTGATCCATACAGCTTACTAAGCCCCACCAAAACAAAGACAGCTGCGTCCCATTTCAACACGTTGCATCTCCCGAGTTGCTAAACTCCAGGTTGGAAAACGTGAGTTCAGGATGGGTCAAATCGGAGGAAGCCAACCAGCATCGAATCTTTGGAGGGAGTCCTCGGCTTACAACGCTAACGGGGCCCTGGATTTCTGTTGCTGAGTGAGACTCTCATTCGGTGAATTTTACGACCTTTCCTGCCACCGTGGCTAAGCGAATCAGTGCAGTTGCAAAGCTAGTCACACAGTCGTTAAGTGAATCTGGCGCTTCCCCGCTGACTTTGCTGGCCAGAAGGTCGCGAAAGGGTGACCCCGGGACACTGCGACCGTCATAAATATGAGTCAGCTGCCAAATGTGTGAGTTTTGATCACGTGACCGTTGGGGAATGCTGCAATGGCCGTAAGTGTGAAAAATGGTCGTAAGTCACTTTTTTTCAGCGCTGTTGAAACTTTGAATGGTCACTAAATAAATTGCTGTAAGCCAAGGACTACCTATCATCTGTAAAGGTGTTGTCAATTTACAACAGTTCACAGAAACAACAGATGGAAACGAATCAAGGAGAGAAGCAACCTGGAATTAAGGAGAAACTTCCTAACAGTGAGGTCAATTAACCAGTGGAACTGCTCACCACCAGAAATCATGGGCGTTCCATTACTGGAGGTTTTAAGAAGAGACTGGACTGTCATCTGTCAGGATAGGATGGGATAGGATGGGATGGGATGGGATGGGATGGGATGGGATGGGATGGGATGATGGGATGCTGTGAGGTCTCCGACTTGAGTAGGGGGGTAGACTAGATGACCTGCAAGGTCTCTTCTCATCTATTATTCTATTCCATTCCATTCCATTCCATTCCATTCCATTCCATTCTATTCTATTCTATAATATTATTAAATTCTATTCTATTCCATTCCATTCTTTCGTTCTTCTTTCTATTCCACATTCTACTCTATTCTATTAACTATTCTATTCCATGTTTTGTTCTATTCTATTCCGTTCCATTCCATCTATTCTTTTCTTTTTTCTTTTCTTTTCTTTTCTTTTCTTTTCTTTTCTTTTCTTATTCTATTCTTAAATTCTATTCCATTCCATTTCATTCTTTTGTTCTTTATTCCATTCCATTCCATTCTATTCTATTCTATAATATTATTAAATTCTATTCTATTCCATCCCATTCTTTCATTCTTCTTTCTATTCTATTCTATTCCGTTCCATTCCATTCCATCTATTCTATTCTATTTTTAAATCCTATTCTATTCTATTCTATTCCATTACATTTCATTCTTTTGTTCTTTATTCTATTCTATTCTATTCTATTCCATTCTATTCTTAAATTCTATTCTATTCCATTCCATTTCATTCTTTTGTTCTTAATTCTATTCTATTCCACATTCTACTATTTACTATTCTATTCCATGTTCTGTTCTGTTCTACTCTATTCTAATTCCAATATTCTATTCTGTTCTGTTCCGTTCCATTCTATCAACTGCAGTGATTCACTGAACATCTCTGGCAGGAAAGGGGGGTAAAATGGGGCAAAACTCACTTAACAAATGTCTCCCTTAGCAGCAGAAAATTGGGGCTCATTTGTGGTCGTAAGTCAAGGACGGCTGTGCTTCACCCATCCTCTTCTGCACCTGAAACTTTAATTGCTTAGGAAGAAGAAAAGTTGGTTGCTACATAAGGGACTGATTGCTGAGTAAACACGGGCAGAATTATATTCTTAAGTGAGATAATTAGAGTTAAGTCCATCAATTATAGGAGACATTATAGAAGGCATCAGTTCTCAGGGAAAATAAAATAGCAGGCGTTTTCTTTATAAAGCACCCCAAGAGAGTTTTGCAGGTTGGGGGGTGGGGGGAAGAAATGCAAGGAGAAATGCAAGCGAATACAATGCTTGATTGTATAAACATAGGCACAGAATCAAAATCACATGAAATATTAGACCACTTTATAAATCCTTAGTAAGGCCACACCTGGAATATTTGCATCCAGTTTTGGACACCACATTACAAAAAAGATGCAGAGAAGAGAAACTAAGATGATTAGGGGACCGGAGACTAAAACATACGAAGAACGGCTGCATGATTTGAGTATGGGCAGTCTAGAGAAAAGAAGGACCAGGGGAGATATGAGAGGAGGGACTGCCCCAAAGAATAGGGGGTCCACCTATGCTCCAATGCACCAGAAGACAAGGGAAGAAGCAATGGATGGAAAATAATCAAGGAGAGAAGCAACCTGGAACAATCAACCAGTGGAACTGCTTGCCACCAGAAACTGTCCATGCTCCATCACTGGAGGTTTTTAAGAAGAGACTGGACATCCATTTGTCTGAAAAGTAATGATCTCCTGTTTGAGCAGGGGGTTGGACTAGAAAATCTCCAAGATCCCTTTTCCAGCTCTATTCTGATTGATTAAAGTCCTTTGGCCTTCTTTGCCAAGTGGGTTCAGGGGAGGGGAGGGGAGGGGAGGGGAGGGCCCTCCCCCGCTCGTCCCCCACTCGTTGTTCAGAGCCGAAAAGGCTCAGCTGGTATGCAGACAAAGCCAGCGTCTCAGAGATAGACAGACAGACAGACAGACAGACAGACAGACAGAAACATATAGAGAAAAGTGATGGATTACATAGATGGAGAGACAGATGAGGGTTTCCTCAGATGACAGGTATAGAGTTTCCTGCCTAGGCAGGGGGTTGGACTAGAAGACCTCCAAGGTCCCTTCCAACTCTACTATTGTATTGTATTGTATGATAGATCTAGAATTCTAGATACTGTAGATAAATGATAGGTGATAGATGAGAGAGGAGAGAAACAAGAGATAGATAGATAGATAGATAGATAGATAGATAGATAGATAGATAGATAGATGATAGATAGATAGATAGATAGATAGATAGATAGATAGACAGACAGACAGACAGACAGACAGATATAGAAGATAAATAGATAGATAGATAGATAGATAGATAGATAGATAGATAGATAGATAGATAGATAGATAGACAGACACAGACAGACAGACAGACAGATATAGAAGATAAATGATAGATAGATAGAGAGAGAGAGAGAGAGAGAGAGATACCAGCAGATAATAAATTAGATAGATAGATAGATAGATAGATAGATAGATAGAAAGATAGATGATGGATGGATGGATGGATGGATGGATGGATGGATGGATGGATGGATAGATAGATAGATAGATAGATAGATAGATAGTAGATAGATAGATAGATAGATAGATAGATAGATAGATAGATAAACATCCAACCCAGGCTAATTTCAAACCCGCCTGGTGGCAATTCTTCCAGATACTTCTGGAAAGGGTTGCAGCTGTTTCCTGTGGCCTTCCTGTTGCCCAATTCCCCAGCTGGCCTGTGGGGAAGGCTCTGTGTGGTTGTGAGTGTGTGCGCACACACAGACACACACACACACACCAGCCTGCCAGCTTGCTTTGGAAACCTGCACAGTGTTAGAGGAAATCAGGGGTTTGGCCAAATTTAAGCTGCTCCCGTCTTTTCTGCCCAGCTCCACACCAGGAGAGTCCGAGAGTCCTTAGGGGGGACAGGGCAATGTGGAAAGGTCTAGCACTGATGGTGTTACCTAGTTGGGTAACGAAACGTCTGCAAGAAAACAACCAAGCTCAGAGAGCAGCAAGGAGCCCACAAGGCCTTCTCCTCTTCCTGACTCCACTCTCTTTTAGCATTGATGATGTTACCTAGTTGGGTAATGAAACATCTGCATGAAACCTACCAAGCCCAGAGAGCAGCAAGGACCCCATAAGAAGTAGTAGTCCTCCTCCTCTTCCTCCTCCTTCTTCTCTGCAAGCCCCACTCCCTTCTTGCACTGAGCACGTTACCTAGTTGGGCAATGAAACGTTTCCAAGGACACCAAGCACCAAGGACCCCATAGTGGTCGTCATCGTCCTCCTCCTCCTCTCCACAAACCCCACTCCCTTCTAGCACTGATCATGTTACCTAGTTGGCTAATGAAACGTCCAAGAACACCAAGCTCAGTAAGGACAGCATAGGACTCCACCTCCTCCTCTCCCCTTCCTCCTCTCCATAAACCGTCTTCCCTTCTAGCCCTGATGTTATTACCTAGTTTGGTCATAAAACCTCTACAAGAAAAACCACCAAGCTCAGAGAGCATCAAGGACCCCACAGTCCTTTTCTTCCTCCTTCTCCTCCTCTCTGCAAACCCCACTCCCTTCTAGCACCGATGATGTTATTTAGTTGGGTCATGGAATATCTGCAAGGAAACCACCAAGCTCAGAGAGCACCAAGGCCCCCACAAGGCCTCCTCCTCCTCCTCCTCCTCCTCCCAAACCCCAATCCCTTCTAACACTGATGAGGTTCCTTTGTCGGGCCATGAAACGTCTGCACCAAAGCAAGCAAGCTCAGAGAGCCCCAGGGACCCCTCCCCGCATTTCAACCCTGAGCTACAAAGATTTTCCCCCCTTTCTTGGCGGGAAGGTCTCCTGGTGGTTTTGCAACGCAGCAGCTGGCGATTGCCAGCGTGCCACGCTGGGTGTTGGGAAGCAGGGCGAGCTTTTGCAAAAAAAAAA
>JAKRSK010007105.1:340000-375000 GCA_029891615.1 Natrix natrix natrix
GCCGATCGTGATGTGTGTTGATTGATTATTTAGTATCCTGTGATTATCAGTGAGTGTTGTATGTTGTGATTTATGATGATGGTATTTTATGATTATTATCAGGATTTATCACCTTGTTGTTTGTATGTATGTAGGCTGAGAGCTCCTGCACCAGAGATAAATTGCTTGTGTGTCCAATCGCACTTGGCCAATAAAGAATTCTATTCTATTCTATTCTATTCCATTCCATTCATGTTCTGTTCTGTTCTGTTCTGTACTCTACTCTATTCTACTCTATTCCATTCCATTCCATCCTTTCTGTATTGTATTTTTCTGTATTGTATTGTATTGTATTGTATTCTATTCTATCCTTTCCTATCCTATCCTATTTTCTATTAAGTATTTTCTCTTCTCTTCCTTCTTGTCTTCTTCTCATTCTCTTCTCTATTCAGTATATTCTCTTCTCTTTTTTTATCTTCCTTATTCTCTTTTCTTCCTTTTCCCTTCTCTTCTCTATTCAGTATATTCTCTCCTCTCCTCTCTTTTATTATTCTATTCTATGCTATTGTACTGTCTGGTAACATCTGCAAGAAAACTACCAAGCTCAGAGAGCACCAAGGACCACACAGACTTCCCCCTCCTCCCCTTCCCCCCTCCTCCTCCTTCTCCTCCTCCTCTTCCTCCACCTGTCTTATATATTTATTAAATTTGTTAGCCGCTCCCTCTCCACAAAGGGACTCGGGGCGGCGTGTCTGCAAACCCCATTCCACTTATGATGGCCCTATAACATCTGCAAGAAAATTATCAAGCTCAGAGAGCAAACGAGGATCCCACCACCCTTCTCCTCATCCCTTCTAGCACTGATGATGTTCCCTAGTTGGGTCATGAAACGTCTGCCAGAAAACAACAAATCTCAGAGACCACCCAGGATACACAGTCCTCCTCCTCCCTCTCTCCTCCTCCTCTTGCTCTGCCATGCATTCTCCTTCTGCTCCATTCTGTAAACCCCACTCTCTTCTAGCACTGATGATGTTCCCTAGTTGGGTCATGAAACGTCTGCAAGGAAACCACCAAGCTCAGAGAGCACCCAGGACCTTATGGAACCTCCTCATTTCCTCTCTTCATCTCCTTAAATGCTGCCTGACATTCCAGGCGCTTGGGAGATAAATCCAGCCCTCCACGTCGCTTTTGGCTTGCTTTCTGAAGATTATTAAACTCCCACCAGATACGCAAATGTTGCTGGAGGAGGAAGTGGTGAGGATACGTGTGGCTGAGATTCTCGATTAGCTCGGGCGTCTCTCAACCCAGCAGGCCAGCCTCCCATGTGAGGACAGAGTGTCTCTCTGCAAATCCTAGCCAGCCAATGATGAGCTGCATGGAAAGGAAGCGATGTTGTATCTGTGGTGGAGTCTGAACATTTTGTTCCAGAATAAATTGAGCACGTGCGTATGTTTTTAAAAAAGGCAATTAAAAACAGACAATGGGACCCTTTCTGGATGAAAACATCTTCTTAGATCTGGAAAACCTCTCCCCTCCTCCTTCCTTTGGTGGAAATCTTCTCTAGCGGGATGACCTACTTAGTATTTGGGGGAGGGGGCTTCCCAATCTTCTGCAGCCCCATGGGTTTGAAGGTTGTCCAGCTGTGGAGGATGGGGTGTCTATGGTGAAGGAAGAGAAGCCCAGGCATTCAGAGATATTGCTTCTCATTCCCCTTGAGTTACATACATCCCTGCGGCCAATTCGCTCTCACAGGGAGGGACTTCTCCTGGTGCCGTCCACTAGGCAATGCCAACGGGCGACACCAAGGGGTAGGGCCTTCTCTGTGATGGGCCCAACCCTCTGGAATGACCTCCCCCCCGACATTAGAACCACTACTGACTTCCGGCAAAAATTGAAGACTCACCTGTTCCGATTAGCGGGCCTGGCATAATTACAACTGTCCCTCCTGGCAAATGTACTATTAACTGGTTATTTTAGGGGTATTGTTTTTAACTTATTGTGTGTGTTTTAGGGGTTCAAAATCCTATATTTATATATACTGCTTTGTACAGTTCTTTTAATTCCATTTTTAACCTCCTCCATTCCAACTGTACATATTCAATTTTTATTGTATTTTGATATATT
Source organism: Natrix natrix natrix (assembly GCA_029891615.1). NCBI lineage: Eukaryota > Metazoa > Chordata > Lepidosauria > Squamata > Natricidae > Natrix > Natrix natrix. Next base: position 342,104 of record JAKRSK010007105.1, read on the forward strand.
TTGCATGGACTGTACACCGCCCCGAGTCCCTTTTGGGAGAGGGGGCGGTCTAGAAGCATGAATAATAAATAATGAATAATAAATTGAGTTGACTTTGGCCTTCAAGTCAACCTCAGAACTTTCAAAGAACTGGGCGGAATTCAAGTGGTGCTCTTCGCACCCGAAATAAGGAAGTTATGATAGAAGAGGGCATTTGTCCATCAGGGATGAACTGTGGGGGATGCTTCCCAAGCTTGGCTGTTTTCCTGCAGATGTTTGAACATGTTGCAACTCGATAGCATCATAGTGCTAGAAGAAGAGAGTGGGATTTGCAGGAGGGAGGAGGAGGAGGAGGAAGAGGTGGGCAACTGTCTGAGCTTTGTAGGTTTCTTGCAGATGTTTCATGACCCAACTAGGGAACATCATCAGTGTTAGAAGGGAGTGGGGTTTGCAGAGGAGGAGGAGGAGGACTGTGAGGTCCTAAGTGCTCTCTGAGCTTGGTAGTTTTCTTGCAGATGTTACCCAACCCAATTAAGGAACATCATCAGCGCTATGGTAGAAAGGGGTTTGCAGAGTGGAGAAGGAGGAAGCAAGGAAGAGGAAGGGGGGAGGAGGAGGAGGAGGAGGAATATGGGGTCCCTGGTGCCCTCTGAGCTTAGATGTTTTCTTGCAGACATCTCATGACCCAACTAGAGAACATCATCAGTGCTCCAAGGGAGTGGTGTTTGTGGGGAGGAAGAAGAGGAGGAGGAAAAAAAAGATTATAGGGACATTGGCTTTGGTGGTCCTCTGGGCTTGGTGGTTTTCTAGTAGACCTGGCTAGGTAACATCATCAGTGCTAGAAAGGAGTGAGGAGGAGGAAGAATATGGGGTCCTTGGTGCTCTCTGAGCTTGGTAGTTTTCTTGTAGATGTCTCATGACCCAACTAGGGAACATCATCAGTGCTAGAAAGGAGTGGGGTTTGCAGAGAAGAGGAGGAGGGAGGAGGGAGGGGAGGAGGAGGATTGTGGGGTCCTAGGTGCTCTCTGAGCTTGGTGGTTTTTTTTGCAGACGTCTCATGACCCAACTAGGGAACATCATCAGTGCTCCTTTGGTAATGAAACTGCAAGGAAACAACCAAGCTCAGAAAGCACCAAGGATCCCATAATTAAGTTATGCCAGCAGGAACTTTGATCTAGAAGACATTGCTCCCTCTAAAGCTCTGATTGTAGGGAGGTACTTCCTATCTGGAAAAATATGGAACCCTTGTTTCAAACAATTCCTTAAGAGTTCTGCAGAAAAGCATCTTCTAGCCAACGAATATGTCCAGGAGAGCATCAGAAAGGTTGAAATGGAAGTCCACCCCCTGCCATCAAAGCAGGCCCTCAACTGAGTGGGCAAAGAAGTAGGTCCAAAGGTCCATCTCTTGACATCATCCAGGAGATCGTACTGTACTGGTTCTCCCTCCCAGCAACCACTTGTACCCATGTTCCCCGAGACAGCTTCCACACATTCGTTATCCAGATAAAAGATCTCTTTCTTCCCAAGCCAGCATTAGGAAGGTAGTGATTCAGTGTAGGAGGAAATAGTGGTCAGGAATAGCATATGTGGAGGTTTGCTGGTCCAACCAGCTTCAGGAAGCCCATCCTTCTTCCGAAAGCTTGGGGGAGAGATGTGTCCAGGTGAAGTTCCCTCCCTTTTGGGAAAGATGGATAAGAAGACCTCCCAGCTAGATATTCCACCAAGCACCAGCAGAAGCTCAGACAGGTAATGGCTTAATTTTCTCCCTCCCCTCTTCCTTCTAGGCCACCAAAATGATTAGAGGACTGGAGGCTGAAACATATGAAGAACGGCTGCAGGAACTGGGTATGTTTAGCTTAAGAGAAAGAAGGACCAGGGGAGACATGATAGCAGTCTTCCAATATCTCAGGGGTTGCCACAAAGAACAGGGGGTCAAACTATTCTCCAAGGCACCTGAAGGCAGGACAAGAAGCAATGGGTGGAAACTAATCAAGGAGAGAAGCAACTTAGAACTGAGGAGAAACTTCCTGACAGTTAGAACAATTAATCAGTGGAACAGAAGTTGCCTCCAGAAGTTGTGAATGCCCCAACACTGGAAGTCTTTAAGAAGATGTTGGATAGCCATTTGTCTGAAACGGTAGGGTTTCCTGCCTAGGCAGGGGGTTGGACTAGAAGACCTCCAAGGTCCCTTCCAACTCTGCTTTCTATTCTAAAATCATCTCTCTGTATAATTATTTGCAATGGTCCAGGTGAGGTGAACTACAAGGGAGAATTTTATTAAGATGCTCTTGTGGATAAACCCTCTTCCCATGTTGAAATTGGTCAGAAGAATCCATAACTCATCCGCTTTTTAAGCCCTGGATTATTTTTGATTTTTTGCCTTTGGGGGTTGCGAAGAATTGGGATGTGTGGGTCAGACAGTGGATTAGCAGTTCCACCATTGAAGTTGGGTGAATGATAGTTTATTTAATCTTTCAACCTCAAAGGCACAAGAATGCACCTGTGATTAACAGAATAACGAAGATGGAAGGGACTTCAGAGGTCTTCTAGTCGGGCAGGAAACCATACACCATTTCAGACAAATGGTTGTCCAATCTCTTCCTAAAAACGTCCAGTGTTGGGGCATTCACAACTTCTGGACGCAATTTCTGTTCCACTGATTAATTGTTCTCACTGTCAGGAAGTTTCTCCTAAGTTGTTTCTCTTCTTGATTAGTTTACACCCATTGCTCAGGCAGGTGCTTTGGAGAATAGCTTGACTCCTTCTTCTTTTTGGCAACCCCTAAGATATTGGAAGACTGCTATCCTGTCTCCCCTAGTCCTTCTTTCTCTTAAGCTAAACATACCCAGTTCCTGCAACCGTTCTTTGTATATTTTATCCTCCAGTCCCCTAATCCTCTTTGTTGCTCTTCTCTGCACTCTTTCTAGAGTCTAGAATGGAAGGCATTCTTGACAACTTGATTGAACATATGAGCCCTGTTTAGTTTTAAGTAAATGGATGGGAATTCTGGCTAGGTCCTGGTTCTCCTGGATTGTTTGGTGACCTCCAGTTCCATCACCTTTCATATTCTTCTAGTCGGTGGAAATGGGGGACCTTGTTTATAGTTGGACTAGAAGACCTCTGAGGTCCCTTTCAACTGTGGTATTCTGTTATTCTGTAAGGGTCTCCTGCTTGAACAGAGGGTTGGACTAGAAGACCTCCAAGGTCCCTTCCAACTCTTCTGTTATTCTGTTATTCTGTTATTCTTTAAGGGTCTCTGCTTGAGCAGAGGGCTGGACTAGAAGACCTCCAAGGTCCCTTCCAACTCTTGTTATTCTGTTATTCTGTAAGGGTCTCTGCTTGAGCAGAGGGTTGGACTAGAAGACCTCCAAGGTCCCTTCCAACTCTCTGTTATTCTGTTATTCTGTAAGGGTCTCCTGCTTGAGCAGAGGGTTGGACTAGAAGACCTCCAAGGTCCCTTCCAACTATTCTGTTATTCTGTTATTCTTTAAGGGTCTCTGCTTGAACAGAGGGTTGGACTAGAAGACCTCCAAGGTCCCTTCCAACTCTTCTGTTATTCTGTTATTCTGTAAGGGTCTCCTGCTTCAGCAGAGGGTTGGGCTAGAAGACCTCCAAGGTCCCTTCCAACTATTCTGTTATTCTGTTATTCTTTAAGGGTCTCTGCTTGAACAGAGGGTTGGACTAGAAGACCTCCAAGGTCCCTTCCAACTCTTGTTATTCTGTTATTCTGTAAGGGTCTCCTGCTTCAGCAGAGGGTTGGGCTAGAAGACCTCCAAGGTCCCTTCCAACTCTTCTGTTATTCTGTTATTCTGTAAGGGTCTCCTGCTTGAGCAGGGGGCTGGACTAGAAGACCTCCAAGGTCCCTTCCAACTATTCTGTTATTCTGTTATTCTTTAAGGGTCTCTGCTTGAACAGAGGGTTGGACTAGAAGACCTCCAAGGTCCCTTCCAACTCTTCTGTTATTCTGTTATTCTGTAAGGGTCTCCTGCTTGAGCAGAGGGTTGGACTAGAAGACCTCCAAGGTCCCTTCCAACTCTTCTGTTATTCTGTTATTCTTTAAGGGTCTCTGCTTGAACAGAGGGTTGGACTAGAAGACCTCCAAGGTCCCTTCCAACTCTTCTGTTATTCTGTTATTCTGTAAGGGTCTCTGCTTGAGCAGGGGGTTGGACTAGAAGACCTCCAAGGTCCCTTCCAACTATTCTGTTATTCTGTTATTCTTTAAGGGTCTCTGCTTGAACAGAGGGTTGGACTAGAAGACCTCCAAGGTTCCTTCCAACTCTTGTTATTCTGTTATTCTGTAAGGGTCTCTGCTTGAGCAGAGGGTTGGACTAGAAGACCTCCAAGGTCCCTTCCAACTCTTCTGTTATTCTGTTATTCTGTAAGGGTCTCTGCTTGAGCAGGGGGTTGGACTAGAAGACCTCCAAGGTCCCTTCCAACTATTCTGTTATTCTGTTATTCTTTAAGGGTCTCTGCTTGAACAGAGGGTTGGACTAGAAGACCTCCAAGGTTCCTTCCAACTCTTGTTATTCTGTTATTCTGTAAGGGTCTCTGCTTGAGCAGAGGGTTGGACTAGAAGACCTCCAAGGTCCCTTCCAACTCTTCTGTTATTCTGTTATTCTTTAAGGGTCTCTGCTTGAACAGAGGGTTGGACTAGAAGACCTCCAAGGTTCCTTCCAACTCTTGTTATTCTGTTATTCTGTAAGGGTCTCTGCTTGAGCAGGGGGTTGGACTAGAAGACCTCCAAGGTCCCTTCCAACTATTCTGTTATTCTGTTATTCTTTAAGGGTCTCTGCTTGAACAGAGGGTTGGACTAGAAGACCTCCAAGGTTCCTTCCAACTCTTGTTATTCTGTTATTCTGTAAGGGTCTCTGCTTGAGCAGAGGGTTGGACTAGAAGACCTCCAAGGTCCCTTCCAACTCTTCTGTTATTCTGTTATTCTGTAAGGGTCTCTGCTTGAGCAGGGGGTTGGACTAGAAGACCTCCAAGGTCCCTTCCAACTCTTGTTATTCTATAATTCTGTAACGGTCTCCTGCTTGAGCAGTGGGTTGGACTAGAAGACCTCCAAGGTCCCTTCCAGCTCTATTCTGATTACCGGCAATTAATTGTGGTTTTGAACAGAAGGGGGAAAGACGGAGGGAAACTAAACCTAGAAATTCAGTGCGGAGGGGTTTAAAGACGGTTATTTGGAGTGACAGTGAAGCAACATGGCTGCAATTGCGTAATATTTCTTCCTTGGAGGCTTTGAGTCACGCTACACGGTCCCCAGGGAAGCTGCGGTGAGGTCGTGCGTGTCCTGACACCGTCATGCGAATGGCGTGGAGTCAAACAATGGGCGTCATCTGAGAAACGTCACGTTCCCAGCGTGCTTATTCAAGTCCGCCTCAAACTTACGACTGTCACTCAGGCTGGAATTCCCTTCGTCAGTCATAGCAGTCATCATTTGAGAAATTCACGCGACCGGCTCTGATTTTATCATTTATTTTTTTGGGGGGTAGAGATGGTTAAACTAATGAGCTGTTGATCCAGTCCTACGGGGGAATTATGGCGTCTGTCATTTGTACTGGTAGTCCTTGACTTACGACATTTCGTTGAGTGCCTGTTCAAAGTCACTGAAAAAAGTAACTTGCAACTATTTTTTCACAGTTACGACCTTTGCAGCATCCCTGTGATTAAAATTCAGGTGCTTGGCAACTGGCTCATACTTATGACTGTTGCAGTGTCCCGGAGCTACGTGATTTCCTTTTGTGACCTTCTGACCGACAGAGTTAATAGGGAAGCCGGATTCGCTTAACAACTGGGTTACTAACTTAACAACTGCAGTGATTTACTTAACAACTGTAGCAGAGAAGGTCATACAATGGGGCAAAACTCACTTTAAAAATGTCTCGCTTAACAGCAGAAATTTTGGGCTCAATTGTAGTCACACGTTGAGGACTATCTGTATGCATATTGAGAGCTTTTGCAGCAGAGACAAATTCTTTCTGTGTCTGGTCACACTTGGTCAAATAAAGTATTCTATTCTGTTCTGTTCTTAACAGATTTAACAGAATAACAAGAGCTGGAAGGGACCTTCGAGGTCTTCTAGTCCAGCCCCCTGCTGAAGCAGGAGACCCTTACAGAATTGCAGAATAACAAGAGCTGGAAGGGACCTTGGAGGTCTTCTAGTCCAGCCCCCTGCTCAAGCAGGAGACCCTTACAGAATTACAGAATAACAGAGTTGGAAGGGACCTTGGAGGTCTTCTAATCCAGCCCTCTGCTCAAGCAGGAAACCCTTTCATAATTACAGAATAAAAGAGTTGGAAGGGACCTTGGAGGTCTTCTAGTCCAGCCCCCTGCTCAAGCAGGAAACCCTTTCATAATTACAGAATAACAAGAGTTGGAAAGGACCTTGGAGGTCTTCTAATCCAGCCCTCTGCTCAAGCAGGAGACCCTTACAGAATTGCAGAATAACAAGAGCTGGAAGGGACCTTGGAGGTCTTCTAGTCCAGCCCCCTGCTCAAGCAGGAGACCCTTACAGAATTACAGAATAACAGAGTTGGAAGGGACCTTGGAGGTCTTCTAATCCAGCCCTCTGCTCAAGCAGGAAACCCTTTCATAATTACAGAATAAAAGAGTTGGAAGGGACCTTGGAGGTCTTCTAGTCCAGCCCCCTGCTCAAGCAGGAAACCCTTTCATAATTACAGAATAACAAGAGTTGGAAAGGACCTTGGAGGTCTTCTAATCCAGCCCCCTGCTCAAGCAGGAGACCCTTACAGAATTGCAGAATAACAAGAGCTGGAAGGGACCTTGGAGGTTTTCTAGTCCAACCATAAAACAAGGTCCCCCATTTCCACCGACTAGAAGAATATGAAAGGTGATGGAACTGGAGGTCACCAAACAATCCAGGAGAACCAGGACCTAGCCAGAATTCCCATCCATTTACTTAAAACTAAACAGGGCTCATATGTTCAATCAAGTTGTCAAGAATGCCTTCCATTCTAGACTCTAGAAAGAGTGCAGAGAAGAGCAACAAAGAGGATTAGGGGACTGGAGGCTAAAACACGTGAAGAACTGTTGCAGGAACTGGGTATGTCAAGTTTAAAGAAAGAAGGACTAGGGAAGACATGATAGCAGTCTTCCAATATCTCAGGGGTTGTCCCCCCCCCCCAAGAAGGAGACCCTACACCATTTCTGACAGAGGGCAGTCCAGTCTCTTCTTCAAAGCCTCCAGTGATGAAGCTCCCACAACCTCTGAAGGCAACTTCTGTTCCATAGGTTGATTGTTCTCACTCTTATTCTATTCTATCCTGTTCTGTTCTGTTCTGTTCTGTCCTGTTCTTATCCTATCCTATCCTATCCTAATGCTATCCTATTCTATATTCCATTCCATTCCATTCAATATTCTATTCTATTTTATTCTGTTCTGTTCTGTTCTTATTCCTAATGCTATTCTATTCTGTTCTGTTCCTATTCTGTTCTGTTCTTCTCCATAGCACCAGAAGGCAAGACAACAAGTAATTGATGGAAACTAATATTAGGAGGGAAGCAACCTAGAACCACTAACCACTGGAACCATTAACCACTGGAATCACTTGCCACTGGAAGTTGTGGATTCTCCATCACTGGAGGTTTTCAAGGCAAAACTGGGCAGCCATCTGTCTGAAATACTATGGGAGCTCCTGCTTCAGCAGCGGGTTGGACTAGAAGACCTCCAAGGTCCCTTCCAACTCCGTTCTTCTGCGGGGAATATCAGAAATTCAACTTTAGCCGTTGCAATTCCTCCCACCAGCACCATTTCCTTTCCAGTCCCTTCCCAGTGTTGTGAATCTCTTCCTGGAGAGTAGATTTGGGCCTTTCCAGGAGCTGAGCGAGTCCCCATACACACACCAGGGAGGGGTTGGGTGAGCAGGGAGACCCCGCCCCCTCGAACACCTAACTTTCCAAATTATCACGAGCCAGTTTGCAGTTCGTGGGAAACTTTGCTTGCGGAAGCTGCCGAGGGCCAGACCGCACTTTGTCTTACTTGATTGCAAAACCAAGCAGGGGCCAGGAGGATGAGGGTTCAAACGCCACCCCCCTCTCAGTGGGCTTGGCCCAAGAGGAAGGCAAGGACCTGCCTCGAACCCGTGACCGTTTGTGTGGGAGAACCAAGGGACAGAACGTGCCTGCAAAGGAAGCTTTTCCAACCGCAATGTTGACATTTCTCCCTTAATTGCCATGCCAGCTCTACCTCCTCACCTGCCCTGGGAACCCACCAGGTGTGAGGGGGGGGGAGAGAAAAGGGCAAAGGGGTATCGGGGAAGTCTGGGGCATCTGGATGGTCCCTCGAACAGCAAAGTGAGGAGGGAGGGGGGGTCTTGGTTTTTCAGCTGTCTGACTCCACCTTTCTCTCTCCCTTACGAGAATTGATGGTGAATGTCAGAGACCAATATTTTTTTTGGGGGGGGGTGTTTGTGTGTGTGTGGTTAGTGACTGTGATTGACTCGATGGTTGTTGCATCAAAACTGCACTTTCTTTGGTATATTTCTCTTGTGAGCGTGGCGGTTTTCTTGCGGACGTTTCACAACCCAACTAGGGAACATCATCAGTGCTAGAAGGCAGGAGGAGAAGGAGGAGGACTGTGGGGTCCTTGGTGCTCTCTGAGCTTGGTTGTTTTCTTGCAGATGTTGTATGACCCAACTAGGGAACATCAACAGTACTAAAAGAGAGTGGGATTTGCCAAGAGGAGGAGGAGGGGGAGGAAGAGGAAGAGGAGGAGGAGGAGGAGGAGGAGGAGGAGGAGGAGGAGGAGGAGGAGGAGGAGGAGGAGGAGGAGGAAGGAAGAAGAAGAAGAAGAGGAGGAGGACTGTGGGGTCCTTGGTGCTCTCTGGACCTGGTTGTTTTCTTGCAAACATTTCATAACCCATTTAGGGAACATCATCAGTGCTAGGAGGGATTTGAGCAAACCCTTCTAGCCCTGATGATGTTCCCTAGCTGGGTCACTGCAAGAAAAGAACCAAGCTCAGAGACCACCAAGAATCCCATAGTCTTCCTCCTCTCTCCCTCCCTAACAGAATGACAGCATCTTGGAGGTCTTCTAGTCCAATGCCCAGCTCAGGCAGGAAACATGCTACCATTTCTGGCACTGATGATGTTCCCTAGTTGGGCCATGAAACGTCTGCAAGAAAATATCGAAACACAGAGAGCACCAAGGACCCCACAGTTGTTGTTGTTTTTGTTGTTGTTGTTGTTGTTGTTGTTGTTCTTCTTCTTCTTCTTCTTCTTCTTCTTCTTCTTCTTCTTCTTCTTCTTCTTCTTCTTCTTCTTCTTCTTCTTCTTCTTCTTCTTCTTCCTCCTCCTCCTCCTCCTCCTCCTCCTCCTCCTCCTCCTCCTTCTCTTTCTCCTCCTCCACCTTCTCCTCCTCCACCACCTCTATTCTTTCTTTCTTTCCCTTCCTTCCTATCTTTCTTTCTCTCTCTCCCTTTCTTCTTCTTCTTCTTCTTCTTCTTCTTCTTCTTCTTCTTCTTCTTCTTCTTCTTCTTTCTTCTTCTTCTTCTTCTTCTTCTTCTTCTTCCTCCTCCTCCTCCTCCTCCTCCTCCTCCTCCTCCCCCGCCCTTCCTGCTCCTCCTGCTCTTTTTCTTCTTCTTCCTCCCCTTCCTCCCTGCCCCCCTCTTCCTGCTCCTCCTCCTCCTCCTCCTCCTCCCCCACAAACCCCACTCCTTTCTAGTACACTAGTGATATTCCTTAGTTGGGTCACGAAATGTCTGCAAGAAAACATCCAAGCTCAGAGAGCACCAAGGACCCCACCAGAGAGCTACATAAATCCCCTCCCGTAGGTGGAAGTGCATGGATTCAGTCCCCAGGTGAAGAGGGCTGTGTCCATGTGAACTGGGCTCACTTATCCAGCCCATCTCCATGGAGCTCTGAAAGTCCGTGGACCAAACTAGGGGCTTGAAGGCAGCCCCTGCCACCTCCCTGTCTGCCTCCATGAGGGCAACCCCAGGGCAAGGGGAACAACGGGCCACTCCTCACCCAAGCTCCGATTGGCTCAATTGCCTGGTATGTCTTCTCCAATCAATTCTGTTCCTTTCAATACAGCAACAGAATAAGAGTTAGAACATTTTTTTTTTACTCTCAGTTCCGTGGGCGTGGCCTGGTGGGCGTGGTGTGGCTTGGTGGGCGTGGCAGAGGAAAGCTACTGTACAATCCCCATTCCCTCCCAATCAGCTGGGACTCGGGAGGCAGAGAATCAGATTTGGGCGGGGCCAGCCAGAGGTGGTGGTATTTGCCGGTTCTCCGAACTACTCACAATTTCTGCTACCAGTTCTCCAGAACTGGGCAGAACCAGCTGAATCCCACCTCTGGTTAGAGGTCTTCTAGTCCCACCCCGTGCTCATGGAAGAGACCTTCTACCCAGGGATGGGATTAAAAAAAATTAGGATCTCTGCCCGGTTGCTGGGTGGGCGTGGGCATGGGGGTGTGGCCTCCTCGGCCTCCTCATGGCGGTATGTGTGTGTTTCCCCCCTCCAAACACTCCAGAGGTTTTTTTTGAGCCTCCGGGAGGGCAAAAACGGCTTCCTCCGGGCTCCAGAAGCTGTTTCTGGACTTCCGGAACTTCCGTTTTTCACCCTCCCAGATCCTCTGTGCGGCCCTGCACTTAAGTGGCGTGATGAATGGACTGTGTAGGGACTCCTGGGAGAGGTGAGCGGGGCGGGGCCAGCTGGTCCTTGCAACAACTCGGTTCAGCGAACTACTCCGAATTGTCTGAATTCCACCGCTGCTTCTACCATTCCAGACAAATGGCCATCCCGTCTCTGTCAGGATCCAAGTAACACCCCCAACGTAAGAAGACTCCGAGGCTAGAAGTTCCTCTCCAAGTTCCATTTCATTTTAGATGTCTTATTGGCACATCTAGGAAAACCCGAATCTGAAAGCGTCCAGGTTTTCCCCAACCAAAAGGAAGTCCAAGTCCCTTCCCCTGCCTGCCCCCACACATCCATCACATGGTGCAATCAATGCACCATGCCAACTGGAGATGCCTCCCAATCAGGCCACTCCAGGTACATACAGACACAGATTAACAGAGTCAGAAGGGACCTTGGAGGTGATCTAGTCCAACCCCCATGCTCAAGCAGGAGACCCTACAGCATTTCCAACAGATGGCAGTTCAGTCTCTTCTTGAAAGCCTCCAGGGATGAAGCTCCCACAACTTCTGAAGGCAACTTCTGTTCCATGGGTTGATTGCTCTCACTTGTCAGGAAATGTCTCCTTATTGCCAGGTTGAATCTCTCCTTGGTCAGTTTGCATCCATTGTTCCCTGTCTGGTTTCCAGGTGCTTTGGAGAATAACTTGACCCCTCCTCCTCTCCGGGGCAGCCCCTCAAATATTGGAAGATGCTCTCCTGTCTCTCCTGGTCCTTCTCTTTCATTAAACTAAACATATCCAGTTCCTGCAACCGTTCTTCGTATCTTTGAGCCTCCAGTCCCCTAATCCTCTTTGTTGCTCTTCTCTGCACTCTTTCTAGAGTCTCCACATCTTTTTTATTGTGTGGTGACCAAAACTGGATGCAGGATTCTATGTGTGGTCTTACTAAGGCTTTATAGAGTGGTGTTAGTACCTCCCTTGATCTTGATTGTATCCCTCTGTTAATGCAACTGAGGATTGTCATTGGCTTTTTTGGCTGCTGCTGCACACGGCTGGCTCCTATTTAACTAAGACTGGACAACCAGGGTGCAGGGCAGGATATCCTTGACTCTCAGAGAAAGGAATGTTATTACAGCTAGATATCTCCCTAACTCCATACAATCCCCCTCCCAGTTTCCCAGAGCACTAAAGATCCAAAGCAAAATATGCCTTCCAGGGCTGTCCAATCTCTTCTTAAAGACTTCCAGTGTTGGGGCATTCACAACTTCTGGAGGCAACTTCTGTTCCACTGATTCATTGTTCTCACTGTCAGGAAGTTTCTCCTTAGTTCTAAGTTGCTTCTCTCCTTGATTAGTTTCCACCCATTGATTCTTGTTCTACCCTCAGGTGCCTTGGAGAATAGCTTGACTCCCTCTTCTTTGTGGCAACCCCTGAGATATTGGAAGACTGCTATCATGTCTCCCCTAGTCCTTCTTTTTATTAAAGTTAGACCTATCCAGTTCCTGCAACCGTTCTTTATATGTTTTAGCCTCCAGTCCCCTAATCCTCTTTCTTGCTCTTCTCTGCACTCTTTCTAGAGTCTCCACATCTTTTTTACATCGTGGCGACCAAAACTGGATGCAAATATTCCATGTGTGGCCTTCCCAAGGCCTTATAAAGTGGTATTTTCCCTTCACGTGATCTTGATTCATGGAGGGTTAGGGTTAGGATATCTCAGGGAGATCATCTCCTCTGGGGGTCTCCAGGCCTTCCAGATCCTTCCCATGGTCCCTGCCTCATCCTCAACAGAGACCAGGTGAGACAGGTAGCCTACCTACAGAGCCTGCCTGTATCAAACAACAAAGGTGATTTATCCGACATCCGTTCCCTCCCCTTGGCCAGCCGTCAAGCGGGAGAGGAAAGCTTGTGGTCATCCCATTCTTTTTCATCCCGGAGAGGCTCTCAAGGACTTCAATAGAGCTCTGAGCTCTTGACAGATGCCTTCTCCCCTTCCTCCTCCTCCTCCTCCTCCTCCTCCTGTTTCTTTGATCTCCTTCCAAACAATCCTCATCAAAGATAAGGGCAGGTGGAGTTCAACCTTGTGGGAACCAATCTGTTTTCTCCGGAAGCCGCTGCAGGATATGGGGGAAGGGAGGAGGAGGGAAGAAACATGGATAGTCCTCAACTTACGACCACAACAGAGCCCAGAATTTCCTTCGTTAAGAGAGATATTTGTGAAGGGAGTTTAGCTCCATTTTTGGACCTGTCTTGTCAACGTTGTTGAAGGAATCACTGCAGTTGTTCGATCACTCGCACGATTGTCGAGTGAATCAGGATTCACTTTGCTGGTCAGAAGGTCGCAAAAGGGGATCGCGTGAGACCCTGGGGCCTTTGCAACCGTCATAAATGTGAGTCAGTGGTCAAAGGGCTGAATTTGGATCATGTGACCAACGGGGAGGCTGCAACAGCCGTAGGTGTGAAAAACGACCTTGTTGCTTTTTTGCCGTTGAAACTTCGAATGGACACTAAAGGAACTTGAGGATCACCAGTAATAACAGAATAAGTTGGAAGGCACCCCAGAGGTCTTCAACCCCCTGCTCAGGCAGGAGCCCCTCCACACCCCTCTGGACAAACGGTTCTCCGATTTGGAATAGAATTGGAATTGGAATAGAATAGAATTAAGAACAAAAGAACAGAATTAAAAATGAAAGAATAGAATAGAATAGAATAGAAAATATGGAATGGAATGGAGTAGAAAAGAAAATATGAAATGGAATGGAATAGAATAGAATAGAAAATATGGAATGGAATGGAATAGAAAATATGGAATGGAATGGAATGGAATAGAAAATATGGAATGGAATACAATACAATACAATACAATAGCAGAGTTGGAAGGGACCTTGGAGGTCTTCTAGTCCAACCCCGCCTAGGCAGGAAACCTTATACCGTTCCAGACAAATGGCTATCCAACATCTTCTTAAAGACTTCCAGTGTTGGGGCATTCGCAACTTCTGGAGGCAACTTCTGTTCCACTGATTAATTGTTCTCACTGTCAGGAAGTTTCTCCTTAGTTCTAAGTTGCTTCTCTCCTTGATTAGTTTCCACCCATTGCTTCTTGTTCTGTCCTCAGGTGCCTTGGAGAATAGCTTGACTCCCTCTTCTTTGGGGCAACCCCTGAGATTTTGGAACACTGCTATCATGTCTCCCCTGGTCCTTCTTTCTCTTAAGCTAGACATACCTAGTTCCTGCAAACGTTCTTCATATGTTTTAGTCTCAAGTCCCCTAATCATCTTTGTTGCTCTTCTCTGCACTCTTTCTAGAGTCTCCACATCTTTTCTACATCGTGGCGACCAGAACTGAATGCCGTATTCCAAGTGTGGCCTTTCCAAGGCATTATAAAGTGGTATTAACCCTTCACGTGATCTTGATTCTCTCCCTCTGTTGATGCAGCCTAGAACTGTGTTGGCTTTTTTGGCAGCTGCTGCACACGGCTGGCTCCTATTTAAATGGTTGTCCACTAGGACTCCAAGGTCCCTTTCACAGTTACTACTGTTGAGCAAGGCACCACCTATACTGTACCTGTGCATTCCGTTTTTCTTGCCTAAATGTAGAACCTTACTCTTTTCACCATTGAATTTCATTTTATTAGATAGTGCCCAATGTTCAAGTTTGTCAAGATCCTTCTGTATCTTAAGCCTATCTTCTGGAGTGTTGGCTATTCCTGCCAGCTTGGTGTCATCTGCAAATTTGATGAGTTCCCCATTTATTCCCTCATCCAAATCATTGATGAAGATGTTGAAGAGTACTGGGCCTAAAACAGAGCCTTGGGGTACTCCACTGCATACTTCCCTCCATGTAGATGCAGTTCCATTGAGGACTACACGTTGAGTGCGGTTGGTCAGCCAGATACGAATCCATCTGGTGGTGATGCTGTCTAACCCACATTCTTCTACTTTATCTAGTAGTAGGTTATGGTCTACCTTATCAAAAGCCTTACTGAAGTCCAAGTAAACTATATCAACGGCATTCCTCTGGTCCACTAATTTTGTCACATTATCAAAGAATGCAATAAGATTAGTCTGGCATGATCTGTTTTTGACAAATCCATGTTGGCTTTTGGCTATTTCTTTGTTTGCTTCTAGGTGTTCGCAAATTCGTTGCTTGATTATTTTTTCCAGAATCTTTCCTGGTATTGAGGTCAGGCTGATAGGTCTGTAGTTTCCTGGATCTAATTTTTTCCCTTTTTTGAAGATGGGAACCACATCAGCTCTTTTCCAGTCCTCTGGTAGTTCCCCAGTGTTCCAGGATCTCTGAAAGATATAATTCAGTGGTTCTGAGATCTCGTCTGCTAGTTCCTTCAGAACCCTGGGGTGTAATCCATCCGGTCCTGGTGATTTGAACTCATCTAGGGTAGACAGGTGCTCACTTACCATTTTCTTCCCTATTTCAATTTGTGTTCCTAATCTGATTTTTGTGGTGCTGCTTTTGACAGGTTGGACTGTTTTATCCCTTTGTGTAAAGACAGATGCAAAACATGAGTTAAATAGTTCTGCTTTCTCCCTGTTGCTTGTCACCTTCTTGCCACTTTCTCCCAGAAATGGACCAATTGTTTCCTTAACTTTTTTCTTGTTTTTAACATGTTGGAAGAAGCTTTTTTTGTTAATTTTTACTTTTGTGGCAAGCCTTTCTTCATTGTGAGCCTTAGCTTTCCTCACTTCATCTTTACATGCTCGGGCTGTTTGCTGATATTCCGCCTTAGTTCTGCCTTAGTTATGTCCCCCTCCTCCCACTTTTTATACTTACCTTTTTTGTCTTTCAGTTTGTCAGATAGTTCTTTATGCAGCCATGCTGGTTTCTTTTGGGAGCTGATATTTTTCTTCTTCATTGGTATGGAATAGAATAGAAAATATGGAATGGTATGGAATAGAATAGAATAGAAAATATGGAATGGAATGGAATGGAATAGAATAGAAAAGAAACTATGGAATGGAATGGAATAGAATAGAAAAGAAACTATGGAATGGAA
The DNA here is from genome assembly GCA_029891615.1 of Natrix natrix natrix. Taxonomy (NCBI): domain Eukaryota; kingdom Metazoa; phylum Chordata; class Lepidosauria; order Squamata; family Natricidae; genus Natrix; species Natrix natrix. The sequence continues at coordinate 357,693 of JAKRSK010007105.1, forward strand.
TGGAATAGAATAGAAAAGAAACTATGGAATGGAATGGAATAGAATAGAATAGAAAATATGGAATGGAATAGAATAAAAACTATGGAATGGAATGGAATAGAATAGAAAAGAAACTATGGAATGGAATGGAATAGAATAGAAAATACAGAATGGAATGGAATAGAATAGAAAATATGGAATGGAATGGAATGGAATAGAATAGAAAAGAAACTATGGAATGGAATGGAATAGAATAGAATAGAAAATATGTAATGGAATGGAATAGAATAGAAAATATGGAATGGAATGGAATAGAATAGAAAATATGGAATGGAATGGAATAGAATAGAAAATATGGAATGGAATGGAATAGAATAGAAAATATGGAATGGAATGGAATAGAATATATGGAATGGAATGGAATAGAATAGAATAGAAAATATGGAATGGAATGGAATAGAATATATGGAATGGAATGGAATAGAATAGAATAGAAAATATGGAATGGAATGGAATAGTGTTAGATTGGATAATGGATAGGCACACACAGGCTTAACGGTAACAACAGCCCTTTACTAAGTACAACAAGTGAGACCAATCCAGCGAAGGTTGAGTCTGACAGCAGCCCTTTTATAGGGAGCTGTCAGACCCTTTGACCAATAGGATTCAACCTCTGTTCCCGCTGGAACAGAGGACCTTGGTGGAAACCACTGTAGTTGAAGCAAGTATCTAACACCCCGGCCCTCCTGGATGGAATAATCCTACTAGTTACGTAGTCACGCAGGTAGGCGGGCTTTTGGGTAGCGCAGTTCAGTTGGAAAGTGTTCTTTGGACAGGTCGGACGGACCTGTTTGCTCCGCAGCTCCACTTCGTGGAAGCTCCTGGAACCTTTCACAGGCCGTGGCTGGAGCTTCTAGAGCCGGTTCACTCGGAGCTCACTTCGTGCCTGCAACATAACCAGATAAGTTTCCCGGTACCTTCGTGCTTGAGTTGTCTGTGGAAGGAGTGAGTGTTTGCTCCGCTTGGGTAGGGCTTTGGCTAACCCGTGCAGGAGTTACCTCTGGTTGCCTAAGAGTGGAGTTGGAGAGGCGGCCACAGAGTTGGTCAATGTGCCTTCTCCAATTCTGACCATCCTCGAGCTCTACAAGATAAGAGCGAGAGCCAGTGATGCCTATCACTGTGGCAGGAATCCACAGAGTTCCCCCAGCATAGTTGTGGGCATAAACTGAATCCCCTACACTAAAGTTCCGAATTTTGCTTGCGGAGTCAGGGGGCGATGCGGCAGAATAGTTTGGGTGAAGCCGATCTAAGTGGGACCTTAGTCGGCGACCCATGAGAAGCTTGGAGGGGCTTCTCCCTGTAGTGGCACTGGGTGTAATGTGCTGAATTAGCAAATAGTGGTCAACCCGTGTTTGCCAATCTCCCGGGCCCATCCTAGCGAGGGCCTCTTTTGCAGATCTCACCATTCTCTCCGCCTGACCATTGAAGGCCGGATGGAATGGCGTGACCAGGGCATGCCTGATTCCCTGAGCTGCTAGGAAGGTCTCAAATTGCATGGCCGTGAATTGGGGCCTGTTGTCTGAGACCAGGACGTCGGGCAGGCCGTGCATGGAGAAAAGTCTCCGTAGTACCTTGATGACTGCTTCTGCCGTAGTGGAGGTCATCAGGACTACCTCTAGCCATTTCGAGTAGGTGTCCCCAACTACGAGGAATGTCTGGCCATGAACTGGGCCAGCAAAGTCAATGTGTACCCTAGACCACGGTGCTTGAGGACGCTCCCACTCCTTAGCAGGCGCCTCTGGGGGAGCTGGTCTGGACTCCAGGCACGGTGTGCAGGTAGCTACCCATTCTTCAATCTCCCCGTCCATGTTAAGCCACCACATGTAACTCCTAGCCAAGGACTTCATCCTGACAGTTCCAGGATGCCCTACGTGTAAAACCTCTAATACTGCACTGCGCAGTTTGGGTGGAACAACTACCCGGTCCCCCCACAGTAAACAGCCATTTACAACAGATAACTCATCACGTTTGCTAAAATACATTTTGAAATCAGCCCCAACAGGCCCCTTGGGCCACCCCCTCCACACCCAGTTCAAAATCTGTTTGATGGTGGAGTCCTTTGCAGAGTGACGGGCAACGTCACTGTACAAGACAGGACCAGTCTCAAGGCAGTCGATGAGGAGGACTGGCTTCTTAGGGGTAGGGTCAACGAGAAGTTCAGGGGTAGGGTCAACGAGAAGCCCCAAAGCCTGGTCGGTGGATGAGACGGTAGGAGTAGGCAGCTAGGAAGATGGTCCATCTGGTCATCCACGGTGATAATGACACTGGGGTAGGTCAGTCCCCAGCCAGCAAACCCAGTAGCAGCTTGTGGTCTGTAATTAGTTCGAAATCACAGCCATATAGGTACTCATGGAACCTCTTTACTCCGGCCACAGCAGCCAAAGCCTCACAGTCCAGCTCGCTGTAGTTCCGCTCGGCAGCGGACAAGGTCCTAGAGTAAAAGACTATGGGAGCCTCGGTTCCGTTGGGCATGCGGTGGCTGAGGACAGTGCCGACGCAGAACGAAGAAGCATCGCAGGTCAGCACCAATGGCGGGGTCTGGCTGTATTGTACTAGAAAGTGTCCGCCGACAGGAGTCTTTTTACCACGGGAAATGCGGCAGCTTCAGCTCTGCCCCAGGACCACTTTGCGTTCTTTGCCAGGAGACGATGTAAGGGCTCAGCAACGGTGGCTTTCTGTTTAAGGAAGACACTGTAGAAATTTAGGAGCCCGAGGAACGCCTGCAGCTCGGTTTGATTGCAAGGTGTAGGGGCGTCCTGGATTGCTTGAATTTTTTGGGTGGTCGGGTGAATCCCAGAACCGTTGATTAGGTACCCTAAGAATTCAACCCTTGGCACGTTAATTTGGCATTTTTCTTTTTTGAGACGGAGGCCTTTGTCTCTAATTCTAGTCAAAACTGTTCGCAAACATTTGAAAAGTTGCGCCTCATTTGCAGCCGATACCAAGATGTCATCGAAACAGGGGACGACTCCTGGAATCCCCTGCAAAAGCCGTTCCGTGACACTTTGGAACAGTCCTGGGGCGATACTAACACCGAATTGCAGGTGGTGACATTTGAATGCACCCCTGTGCGTGACAATGGTTTGGGCCTCCGCTGTAACGCCATTACAGGCAATTGTTGGTATGCCTGTGCCATGTCCAATTTAGCAAAAATATTTCCTGGGCCTAAAGAATGTAGTAGATGCTGTACAATGGGTACAGGGTAAGCACTTTGTTGCAATGCTTTATTGATTGTGCATTTGTAGTCTGCGCAGATGCGGGTAGACCCGTCATATTTGACAGGTGTCACTATAGGGGTCTCCAGCGTACGTGATCAACCGGCTCTAGGATTCCCTGGCCTACGAGCTTGTCAATTTCCCTATCAATTTTGGGGTGGAGAGCAAAAGGTACTCTCCTGGGTTTTAGCCTTATGGGAGTTATATTGGGGTCCAAATTAAAGGAGATTGGAGTCCCCACATACTTACCCAGACTGGTGCTGAAGTCATCCTCGAACTCCTTAAAGATGGCTTTGGCGCCTTTGTCTTTCAAGGCGTTGATACCGGTCACGTCTAGGCCCAGGGCTTCGAACCAGTCAAGCCCCAGGAGGCTTTGCAGGTTGCTGCTGACCACCGTCATTGGGAATTGGCTGCTGAAATGCTTGAATTTCACCCGGAAGGTGCCTTGGCCCATGATGGGGACCCAGTTCCCCTGGTAATCACGAAGGTGGATGTCAGGGGTGCGTAGATGTTGTTTCTTCAGGCTAGGGTTAGGGTTAGGGTTAGGGTTAGGGTTAGGGTTAGGGTTTCTTCAGGCTAGGGATAGCCTGCTTGAGGGTCGACCACAGCATGCTGGTCAGTGATGACCCGGTATCGATCTCCATTTCATACGGAGAGTCCTCGATGAGGACTGTGACCTTCAGCTTTTTTGGCTGCCTGGTGCGGACTTGGCCTATTGAGGTATGGTAGGTGACTCTAGTGTCACCCTCTGAGCGTTGTGGTGGCTTCTGCCAGACCCCTTGGTTGGGCCTCTGCTGGTGGCTTGGTATGCTTCTTGGCTGCCAGGTAGTAGGAGGGAGTTCGCTCCAGCACACCTTGGCGATGTGCCCCTTTCGCTCGCAGCACTGGCAGGTAGCGTCGCGGAAGTGGCAAGCTGATCTTGCATGGTCTCCTCCGCTACAGAAGAACATGTAATCAAAGAAATATTGGACTGTGTAGAAATGGATAGACAGACACTGAAGATAAAACAAAAAGAGGACGCAGAGTATTTTAGTACTTGGGAATTCTTTTATGAACGGTTGGATAATAGAGGTAGAAAGTAGGAACTGAAAAAGTATTATTATGCAAGCCAATTAACCCAGAGAATATGTATTGTATGTGAAGAGTATATATATATATCCATATCCATATCCATATCCATATCGATATCCATATTCATACACACACACACACACACACACACACACACACACACACGGCTGTATGTGTGTATGTTCCAGCATAACTCTGGAATGCCTTGAGCAATTTCAACCAAACTTGTTACACAGATGACTTACTCTCTGGAGAAAAATACTGTGGGGGTAAGACACCCCTAAAACCCCTCGGGGTGTGTGTTCTGTTAAGATGCAGCCTGTTGTTCCTTTAAACGGCTTCTACTGTACTGCTATAAAATGGCTTCTATTCTACAGCCCAGTGGAGTTGCCATGATAACAGCTTCCCAGTACTCCACCTGGGGGCTCCCTCTGGTAAGGGGGAAAATTAGAAATTATGTTTGGTCCGGACATTTTCCCCCTATAAAATACCCAGGCAATGCCGGGTTATCGGCTAGTGTGGTTATAAAATGGGGCAAAACTCACTTAATAACAGTCCCAGCAACGCATATTTTGTCATAGTAGTCAAAGAACCTTTTGATTGCAGAGCAAAAATCTTCTTATCCAGTTACAGCATTAAAAACTCAGCGTCCAATAATATTTAAGCAGAACCACTAAAATGTATTAAAAGTAAAGGGGAAAAAAATTTAAAACTAGCCTGGGAAAAGACCTCCTGAGTCAGAGTCCTTGTGAAAAGACACAATTGCCTTTTATTCAAACAACTAGTACATAGAGATGAATAACCCTCTGTTACTTCAGCCTGAGAAAGTCCTTATTTTGCGGTTAGAAAGTTGCAGCAATGCAGTTGCTAAGCCACAAAACTTCTGCAATCCATTAAATTCAAATGTAAATTGAGAACAGAGTTGGAAGGGACCTTGGAGGTTTTCTAGTCCAACCCCCTGCTCAAGCAGGAGTCCCTATACCATTTCAGACCAGCGGTTATCCAAGCTCTTCTTGAAAACCTCTGTTCTGACTGAGGCTTCCCGAGAGCATGAAGCAAACTCCTTATCCTGGACAAAAAACCCTTTTATTAATTGACGGTGAATTCTGCTCATTCACATCTAGCAAAGTCTTTCAAGGGAGGATTTACGGTCACAGACCTTCTCTGGCTTGGAGAGCTGCCAGGCTGATCTCTGCAGAACTTGGCAAGGAGTCTGGGAGAGCCACGAACCGATTAAGGGAATGAATGGCCTCCTGCAAACCCCACTCCCCTCTCGCTCCTCTTTTATTTCCTCTGGGAGGGGCCATTCATCGTCCACCTGTGGCCTTACTCCCAAGTCAACCCCTGTTCTTTAGCTGTTCCCTTCATCTGGCAACTCTGCGCATGCGCACACTGGGAACAGGCTCCAGCTCTTCTTCTGCCTCACTGATGTCTGATTCAGAAGGCAGCTGATAACTGGCATACGGCTCTGGCCCCCTCTCTGCCTCCGATGCAGAGCCCTCGTCTGAGCATTCCCCAGCCTCCAGGACTGGCCCAGGTTCCTCCCCAACCTCCTCACTGTCTGAGTTTGCTGGTGGGCCACAACAACCTCCAGTGATGGAATTCCTACAACTTCTGGTGGCAAGCTTTTCCACTGGTTAATTATTTTCACTGTCACAAAATTTCTGCTTGAAGCGAAGTACAATGAAACCCATGTTGCTCTCCCCGCACTACCCTGGCTATTTATTTTCAAATCTTTCCTTGCTGTTTCTTTTCTTTTTTTTTAATTTTATTGATTTTTCTATTAACTACATTTCTTAGTGCTTAATAAACTTCGTGGTCTAGGTATATAATTTGCTTAACAATACAAATTACATTCTTAATCTCTGCCCCTTTTTCCAAACAATTGGTAAAATAAATCCCACGTTTGATAATATTCTACATCCTGTTTAATTCTCAACGTCAGTCTATCCATTTCTACACAATCTGGTATCTTCTTGACTATTTCTTCATCTCGCGGTATATCTTCGTTTTTCCAATATTGTGCAAAAGTAATCCTCGCTGCTGTTCGGACAGGTAATATTAAATACATACTTTTCTTATCAATTTCTTTTCCTGATATTATACCTAACAAAAACAATTCAGGTTTAAAATCTGCATGTTTTCCTATGATCTTTTCTAACCACCTGTGTATCTTTGCCCTTTTTTTTTTTTTGCTTTGACACGTTTGCTAGACATATTTGTAAACATTTTAGATGTTTCTTGTTGCTGTCCCGGATTTTTGTTTTCTTAGCATCGATTAACTCTTGAGTCAATATATTCCTTTTATTTATTTCCTGTTCCATCATCAGTTCTCACCTTTGTGGATTTTAGAATTATTATTTTCTTCCTTGCTGACACTCAGAAGGATTTTTCTTCCTCTTCACCCCTTAATTCTCTATTTTTGGCCAGATTTCATTTGATCCTGGCTAACCATAACTCCAGAATATATTAGCTGCATTTATTCCTGTGTAGAGAGCCCCGGATTTACGACCACCAATGGAGTTCAAAATTTGTGTTGCTAAGCGAGACGGGGGTGAAGTGAATTTTGCCCCATGTTACAAACCTTTCTTGCCACGGTTGTTAAGTGAACCACTGCAGTTGTTAAGTAAATAAGACAGTTATTAAGTGAATCGGACTTCCCGTTGACTTTGCTTGTCAGAAGGGCGCAAAACGGGATCACGTAACCTTGCAACAGTCATAAATACATGCCAGTTGCCAAGCATTCGAATTTTAATCACGTGACCACGGGGATACTGCAACGGTGGTGTGAAAAATGGGCCGTTGGAACATTAGAAAAATGGAACAGTCACTAAATGAACTGTATCGGATGCGCGTCAGTGTGGATCAGAAACTTGGAGTTTCCTGGATGAAACAGTGGTGAACTTTTTTGTCTTACGATCAGATTCGAACGTGTGATTGGAGGTTGAATTAAGGACATTCACTTCCTTCTTTATCCCCTTTGTAGGGACAGAGATGGGGAAATGTGGGTTTTCCCTCTTGAGCCTGGATTGACATCTTACTGGCAAGTCATCTTCAAGAGGAGGAAGTCCTCCAAGGTTGGCCTGGAGGATATATAAAAACTTCCAGGGACTCAAAAGGATCATTAGCTGATGACTAACGGTTGCATTGGCACCCAATTCAGAAGAGCCGTCCTGTTGGAATCCAAGACCTTCGTAGTAAGTAATCTGATCTGATTTGAATTGAATTCAATACTTTGCATGAGCATGCAACACTGAAATTTAATACTTTATTTGTCCAAGTGTGATTAGATGCACAAGGAATACATTCAATACTGTATTTGTCCAAGTGTGATTAGATGCACGAGGAATAAATTTAGTATTTTATTTGTCCAAATATGATTAGATGCACGAGGAATAAATTCAATACTTTATTTGTCCAAGTGTGATTAGACGCACAAGGAATAAATTCAGTATTTTATTTGTCCAAATATGATTAGATGCACGAGGAATAAATTCAATACTGTATTTGTCCAAGTGTGATTAGACGCACAAGGAATAAATTCAGTATTTTATTTGTCCAAATATGATTAGATGCACGAGGAATACATTCAATACTTTATTTGTCCAAGTGTGATTAGATGCACGAGGAATAAATTCAATACTTTATTTGTCCAAATGTGATTAGATGCACGAGGAATAAAATTAACACTTTATTTGTCCAAGTGTGATTCGATTCACGAGGAATAAATTCAATACTGTATTTGTCCAAGTGTGATTAGATGCAAAAGGAATAAATTCAGTATTTTATTTGTCCAAGTGTGATTAGATGCACGAGGAATAAATTCAATACTTTAGTTGTCCAAGTGTAATTAGATGCACAAGGCATAAATTCAGTATTTTATTTGTCCAAATATGATTAGATGCATGAGGAATAAATTCAATACTTTAGCTGTCCAAGTATGATTAGATGCACGAGGAATAAACTAAATACTTTATTTGTCCAAGTGTGATTAGACGCACAAGGAATAAATTCAGTATTTTATTTGTCCAAATATGATTAGATGCACGAGGAATAAATTCAATACTGTATTTGTCCAAGTGTGATTAGATGCACGAGGAATTAGTTTCCACCCATTGCTTCTTGTTCTACCCTCAGGTGCTTTGGAGAATAGTTTGACTCCCTCTTCTTTGTGGCAACCCCTGAGATATTGGAAGACTGCTATCATGTCTCCCCTAGTCCTTCTTTTCATTAAATTAAATTAATTTAAAATTAACAATTAAATCAATTGTTTGCTTTGTTTATTGCAACTATAATAATATAGTCCCTCATTTCACGGTTAGTGACTTTTTTTGGTCATGACCTCTTGAAAAAAAAAACCCTCCTCCCAGGCTCCTTATTCTCTTCTCTTCTAGGATTCTCCATGTGCTGCATGTCCAACCTGCACCTAAGCATGATGCTGTGGCTTCTTTTCCTGCCCATCTTCGAGGCCCAGCTCCTTCCGAAGCCCACCGGAGGCCTGAAACTCCAAATCACCCAGAGGGGGCTGTTGTATGGTAAGTTTTCCCTTCAGGTCCTCAAGGAGGGAGACTTCAGCATGGAGCTAAGTTTGCAAAATAGGCATTTGGCATCATGGAAAAGAAGCCAATTGTGTCTTTTTGCGATTGGCACGGTGGTCGTTACATTTCTGGTTCTACCTAAAATCTTTGGCAGACCCTTGGGCAGAGAAGCATTTTTTTCACTACTGTGGGATCTAATCAAGGAGAGAAGCAACTTTGAACTGAGGAGAAATTTCCTGACAGTCAGAACAATTAATCGGTGGAACAGAATTTGCCTCCAGAAGTTGTGAATGCCCCAACACTGGAAGTCTTTAAGAAGATGTTGGATAGCCATTTGTCTGAAGTGGTGTAGGGTTTCCTGCCTAGGCAGGGGGTTGGACTAGAAGACCTCCAAGGTCCCTTCCAACTCTGCTATTGTATTGTATTGTATTGTATTGTATAAACTCTAGAAAGAGTGCAGAGAAGAGCAACAAGGATGATTAGGGGACTGGAGACTAAAACATATGAAGAACGGTTGCAGGAACTGGGAATGTCTAGTTGAATGAAAAGAAAGACTTGGGGAGACAGGATAGCAGTCTTCCGATATCTCAGGGGTTGCCACAAAGAAGAGGGTCTCAAACTATTCTCCAAGGCACCTGAGGGTAGAACAAGAAGCAATGGGTGGAAACTAATCAAGGAGAGAAGCAACTTAGAACTGAGGAGAAATTTCCTGACAGTTAGAACAATGAATCAGTGGAACAGAAGTTGCCTCCAGAAGTTGTGAATGCCCCAACACTGGAAGTCTTTAAGAAGATGATGGATAGCTATTTGTCTGAAACGGTATAGGGTTTCCTGCCTAGGCAGGGGGTTGGACTAGAAGACCTCCAAGGTCCCTTCCAACTCTGTTACTGTATTATAATCTGGAACACATGCCCGTCATTCTCACTGTTTTCTTTTGAACCCAGCACGGGATGTCGGTGCTGGGTTCAAAAGACAACAGTAACACTCTTAACCCTTGTTAACCCCTGGATCGTAACCCTTGTTAACTCTCTGCAGCGAAGTCCGTGGCGATGGAGATGCTCCTGTGGCAACTGGGGAAGGAGCCAATCCCAGATCAATGCAGCAGTTACAACGTGCCCCCGTTGGGAGAAGTCTCTATGTCCTTCTCAAAGTAAGCGTGTGCTCAGCTTGACCTCCTCTAGCAATACACAGGTAGTCCTCGACTTACAACCGCGACGGACTCCAAAGTTGTTAAGCGAGGCATTTGTTAAATGAGCTTTTGCCCTCTGCCTCTGCCACAAATTCGCTGTTAAAGTGAATCATCGCAATTGTTGAGTTAGTCCAGAGGCCTTCAAACTTGGCAACTTTAAGACTTGTGGACTTCAACTCCCAGAATTCCCCAGCCAGCATAACTTACTCTCTTGTAATCCCTTCCTCTGCAATCTCTCCATTTTGATCAGAGGCCTTCAAACTCGGCCACTTTAAGACTTGTGGACTTCAACTCCATGGCATAGGACCTAGCGCTCCATGGCATAGGACCTAGCTACTTGCGGGATCATATCCTGCCCCATACATCCCTGCGGCCAATTCGCTCTCACAGGGAGGGTCTTCTCCGGGTGCCGTCCACCAAGCAATGCCAGAGGGCGGCGTCCAGGAGCAGGGCCTTCTCTGTGATGGGCCCAGCCCTCTGGAATGACCTCCCCCCCGACAATAGGACAGCAACCGATCTCCGCTCCTTCCACACGAAACTCAAGACCCACCTGTTCCAACTAGCTGGCCTGGCCTGAATTATAGCTCTCTTCTAATCCCCCTGGATAATATTTTAAATTAAGTTTGACTCTGGGTATTTTAATTGTTTTTAATTGCATTTTGCTGTTTTTAATTAATTGATTATTTATTTATTATGTATTGTACATTGCTTTTTATATCTCCTCCTTGTTATTTATTTGTTGTGTAATTAATTGTACGCCGCCCCGAGTCCCTTGGTGGAGAGGTTGCGGCATATAAATTAGATTAATAATAATAATAATAATAATAATAATAATAATAATAATAATAATAATAATAATAACAACAACAACAACAACAACAACAACAACAACTCTCAGAATTCCCCAGCCAGCATAATTTACTCTCTTGTAATCCCTTCCTCTGCAATCTCTCCATTTTGATCAGAGGCCACTTTAAGACTTATGGACTTCAACTCCCAGAATTCCCCAGCCAGCTAACACGGTTGTTAAGTGAATCTACCTTCCCCATTCACTTGGCTCATCAGAAGGTCGGAAAGGGGGGGGGGTGTCACGTGACCCCAAGACCGTCATAAATACAAGTAGTTCTCGACTTACAACACTTCATTTAGTGACCAAAGTTGCGAAGTGACGTAGGACCATTTTTCACACTTAGGAGGACCATTGCAGGATTCCCACAGTCTCGTGGTTTACAATTAGAGGCTCAACAAATGGTTCGTAGTTATGACGGTCGCGGTGTCCTGCAGGGTCACGTGGTCAGGTTTTGTGACCTTTCTGACAAGTCAAGTCAACAGGGAAGCTGGATTCACTTAACAACCAGGTTACCAATTTAACGACGGCCATGATTCGCTTAACAAACGCGGCAGGAAAAGTTGCAAAACGGGGCACAACTCACTTAGCAGATTTCTCGCTTAGCAACATAAAACCTGGGGCTCCATTGTGGTCATAAATCAAGGACTACCTGTGCGATATTGCCAAGCATCCAAATTTTGATCGATGCTGCTATGGTAAGTGTGAAAAACTGTCCCAAATCACTTTTTTCCAGTGTTGTTGTAAATGAAGCGTTGTTAAGTCAAGGACTACCTGTACAATTTTGCTGCATTAAATTTGAGTCTGGGAAATAGATTCTGGCATGTTTCAGGCAGAAAAACAGCACTTTCTTTATCAATAGAGCTCGCATTTAACACCTGGCAGTGCAGAAATTCCCTTGAGCGGTGCGGTGGCTTAGAGATGCAGCTCTCGCCTCACCATTTGTGAGTTTGATCCTAAGTAGAGGCAGATATTTCTCTCTCTTGGGCACACTGAGAAAATATGTGCTGAACAAAACTACCAACAGACAAAGAGATAATAAAAAATATTTTAGATTGTGCAGAGATGAATAGGTTGACAATGAAAATAAAGGATAAAGAGGAATCGGAGTACTTCAAGACATGGGGAAGGTTTTATGACTGGCTAGAGAAAGTGAACCAGAAGAGAAAGTAGGGAGAAGATAAAGTACCCAGATGACACACTATTAAATGGAAAAGGGGGGAGAAGAAGGGGAAAACAGAAAATAAAATATTAAACATGTAAGTATATATTCAAGAAGGAGATATAAAAGTGGGGGGGACATATCTAGGGTAGACTAGTGAAGGTAAGGGAATAAGAAATGAAACTAAATTATATTTGGGTTGGGGGAAACACTATCCCAAGGAAACATAAACCGAGTTTTGAAATATACACCAGCAATAATAGAAAAAGAAAGGGAGAGAGGAGGAGAGAATGAAAGGAAGACGGGGGAAAGAAGAAAGAGGTAAGGAGAGGAGGATGGAAGGGAGCGAAAGAGAAGGAGAGAGAGAGTAGAAAGGGGAAGGGGAAGAGCAGGAGTAGGAGAAAGGCAAGGGAAGAAGGGAGGAGAAGGAGAGAAAAGAAGGAAGAAAGTAGAGAAGGGAGGGAGAGAGAAAAGAAAGGGAAAATAAGATGGTGTTACAAAAGAAGGAAGAGATGGTAAATAAAGAAAACCCAAATTGTACATTATAACTTATTAAATGAAATAATAAATGTATAAGAATGATAAATCGAAAGAAGAATTATACCTATTATGTGAATGTATACTTAAAATGGTATGTAAGAGAACAAAAAATTATTTGGAAAAACAACAACAACTCCGTATTGGTGTCGGGAAGGGCATCTGGCCATTAAAACACTGGGCTAGCTCCATTCAGTTGTCCAGACCTCGCAAGGGATTATTATGGGGTTGTGAAATGAAAGTGAATGCCATAAACGGGAGCTTTGGGAAATATGTCCTTGCATGTTTAAGGGAGAAAACTTCCCACCTGCTGATGTCTCTTTCCTGTTCTCCTTCACAGCATCCAAATCCAACAGCTTCAGGTGGAGGACTCGGAGGCCTCTTTTGACAAAGGCACAGGTGTCCGACTGGCCATCCGAAATGCCCAGATTGCGTTCAGTAGCAACTGGAACATAAAGCATTTGTTTGGGTAAGTGTTTTTGCGGGGTGAGGGTGTTGGAGGAAGGGAGTCCGTGAGGCAAGTTACGGGCTTGGGATTTACTTGACATATTACAGAATGATAAAGTTGGAAGGGAGCTTGGAGGTCTTCTAGTCCAACCCCCCGCAATCCACCTCCTCCTCCCCCCCTGCAAACCCCAATACCTTCTAGCACTGAGGATGTTCCCTAGTTGGGTCATGAAATGTTTGAGAGAAAACCACCAAAGGTCAGAGAGCACCAAGGATCCCACAGTCGTCTTCCTCCTCCTCCTCCTCCTCCTCCTCCTCCTCCTCCTCCTCCTCCAACCCTGCTTCCTTTTAGCACTGATGATGTTCCCTAGTTGGGTCATGAAATGTCTGAAAGAAAACCACCAAGATCAGAGAGCACCAAGGACCCCACAGTCAACTTTCTCCTCCTCCTCCTCCTCCTCCTCCTCCTCCTCCTCCTCCTCCTCCTCCTCCTCCTCCTCCTCCACCTCCTCCATGCCTCCTCTTCCTTCTGCTCCACTCCACAAACTTCACTCCCTTGTAGTACTGATGATGTTACCTAGTTCGGTAATGAAATGTCTGCAAGAAAGGAACCAAGCTCAGAGAGCACCAAGGACCCCACAGTCCCTCTCCCCCCCCCTCTTCCTCTTCTTCCTCCTCTTCTTCCTCCTCTCCGCAAACCCCTCTCCCTTCTAGCACTGAAGATTTTAGCCAAGGTGGGTAATTCAGCGATTCTCTGCACCCCCACAGAGAGGATAATGGCACAGTCCAGAGCAGCATCGGTGTCTCCTCCGTCTCGGCCCTGCTTGGACTGGACGTGGATGATGGGGGATGCCCCCTGGTTCGGTCCATCAGCTGCTCAGCCAACATTCAGGACTTTCAGTTGACGTTTTCTGGGCCCAACAGGTAGGCTGTCCTCGTTTTCCGTCATTGTCGTCTCGGTCATCAAAAGTGAGCCATCTTGAACTGTTCCATTCCAGGAAATCACAACGAGTCCTCGACTTACGGCCAGAGTCCGTTGCTAAGCAACACAGTGGTTAAGTGAGGTTTGCTCCATATTACGACCTTTCTCTCCACCGTTGCTTAGTGAATCCCTGTGGTTGTTAAGTCACTAACATGGCTGTTAAGTGAATCTGCCTCCCCCATTGACTTTGCTCGTCATAAGGTCGTAAAAGGGGATCCTATGACCCCAGGACACTGTGACCGTCATAAGTGTGAGTTAAACGCCAAGCATCCGAACGTAAATCAGGTGACATGGGGTTTCTGCAGTGGTCATAAGTGAGTCTTGTCCCTTTCTTCAGTGCCGTTGTAACTTTGAACAGTCACTAAGTGGACTGTTGTAAGTCGAGGACTACCGGTAGTAACCTGGTTGTTAAGTGAATCTGACTTCCCCCTTGACTTTGCTGGTCAGAAGGTCGCAAAAAGAGATCACGTGACCACAGGGACACTGCAACGGTCATAAATATGAGTCCAAATTTTGATCACGTCATATTGCAATGGTCGTAAGTGTGAAAAAACAGCAGGTCCTCGCATTTATATCCGATCCTCACCTTTATGGCCATCACACCATCTCTGTAGCCCCCTGGCGGCCATTCAAGGCGCTTGGCAAGCAGCTCTGGCATTTACGACCGGTTGCAGTGTCCTGGAGTCCCCTGATCACAATTTGCAACCTGTTTTACCAATTGGCAGCAAAAAACCCCAAACTTTCAGAAGAACGAGTTCACACTTACGAATGCAGCGTTCGTTTAATGAATGACGCTTCATTTAATGACAATTGTAAAAATGGTTGTAAAAGTGTGTCCAAAGTGGGTCCAAACTGATTTATGACTGCAGCAATTTATGATGGACGTTCCAGTCTTAGTTGTGATAATAAGACTGCAGAATAGAATAGAAAAAGAACAGAATAGAATAGGAATAGAATAGAATAGAATAGAATAGAATAGAATAGAATAGAATAGAATGGAATGGAATGGAATGGAATGGAATAGAATAATGGAATTAGAATAGAATAGAATAGAATAGAATAGAATATTGGAATTAGAATAGAATAGAAGATAACAGAATAATGGAATTAGAATAGAATAGAGTAATGGAATTAGAATAGAATAGAACAGAACAGAATAGAATAATGGAATTAGAATAGAATAGACTAGAATATTGGAATTAGAATAGAATAGAATAATAGAATTAGAATAGAATAGAATATTGGAATTAGAATAGAATAGACTAGACTATAGAATAGAATAGAATAATGAAGAATGGAATGGAATGGAATGAAAAATATAATAGAATATAGAATAGAATATAGAATAGAATAGAATAGAATAGAATAGAATAGAATAGAATAGACTATTGGAATGAAGAATAGAATAAAACAGAACAGAATAGAATATTGGAATTAGAATAGAATAGAATAGAATAGAATAGAATAATGGAAATAGAATAGAATAATGAAGAATGGAATGGAATGGAATAGAATAGAATGTGAGGGCATCTATCCTGGCCCCCATTCCAGGTGCCCTTTTGTAAGACTGAACACCCCCCCCTCCCCGGAGCAAAAGTCGTGGCAGTGACCAGGCCCATTTCATCCTGCGTTTTTTTTCTCCCCTCTTGCAGCCACCAATACAATTTGATCTTTCAAGGTCTCAAGGGGTCCCTCATCTCCAGCCTCAACCAAGAGGTAAGATTTGGGGTCTCTTCAGTGGTGACATTCATTTTTTTTTTTTAAACTACCGGTTGGTTCTGTAGGCGTGGCTTGGTGGGTGTGGCAGGAGAAGGATATTGCAAAATCTCCATTCCCATCCTGGGGCCAGCCAGAGGTGGCATTTGCCAGGTCTCCAAAATGGATCACCAAATTTTGCTTCCTTACCAGCCTTTAAAAAAAAAAAATTCAGAACAGAGCTGGAAGGGACCTTGGAGGTCTTCTAGTCCAACCCCCTGCTCAAGCAGGAAACCCAGACCATTTCTGACAAGTGACGGTCCAGTCTCCTCTTTAAAACCTCCAGTGATGGAGCACACGGAACTTCTGGTGGCAAGCTGTTCCACTGGTTAATTGTCCTCGCTGTTTGGAAGTTTCTCCTTAATTCCAGATTGCTCCTCTCCTTGATAATTTAGACTAGACTAGACTGGAATATAGAATAGGAATAGGAATAGAATAGAATAGAATAGAATAGAATAGAATAGAATAGGGAATAGGAATAGGAATAGGAATAGGAATAGGAATAGGAATAGAAAAGAATAGGAATAGAATAGAATAGAATAGAATAGGAATAGAATAGGAATAGAATAGGAATAGAATAGGAATAGAATAGGAATAGGAATAGGAATAGAATATAGAATAGGAACAGAATAGAATAGAGAATAGGAATAGAATAGACTAGAATAGAATAGGAATAGACTAGACTAGACTATACTAGATTATAGAATAGGAATAGAATAGAATAGGAATAGACTAGAATAGAATAGAATAGAGAATAGAGAATAGAGAATAGAAATAGACTAGAATAGAATAGACTAGAATAGAATAGGAATAGGAATAGAATAGAATAGATAGAATAGAATAGAGACTAGAAATAGAATAGGAATAGAATAGAATAGAATAGAATAGAATAGAATAGAATAGAATAGAATAGAATAGATAGAATAGGAATAGGAATAGGGGATAGAATAGAATAGAAATAGAAATAGAAATAGAATTAGAATTAGAATAGAATAGGAATAGAATAGAATAGAAATAGAATAGGAATAGAATAGGAATAGGAATAGGAATAGAGCTGGAAGGGACCTTGGAGGTCTTGTAATCCAGCCCCCAAATCTCAGGCAGGAGACCCTATATACCATCAGATAGGTGGCTGTCCAATCTCTTCTTAAAAACCTCCACTGTTGGAGCATTCACAACTTCTGGTGGCAAGCAGTTCCACTGGTCAATTGTCCTCACTGTCAGGAAGTTTCTCCTCTATTCCCGGTTGCTTCTCTCTTTGATCAGTTTCCATCCGTTGTTTCTTGTCCTGCCTTCTTTGGTGCTTCGGAGAATAAATTGACCCCCCTCCCTTCTTGGTGGCAGCCCCTCAAATACTGGAATATTGCCATCACGTTCCCCCCCCCCCCAGTCCTTCTTTTCTCTAGACTACCCAGACCTCAATCCTGCAACCGTTGTTCAATTAATCCGTTAATTAATTGATTGATGTGCCGCCTATCCTGCTCCAGGCAGCTTACCGCCAAGATAAAACCATAAAATATGAGAAA